>JAFBJR010000129.1:1708778-1738778 GCA_016785285.1 Brachirus orientalis
ACACACACCCCAAAATGAGACACAGACATTATGATGGCTACACATGTCGCCAGCTTTGCATACCTTCAAGTACACCAGGACTCTTACTTTGAAATTGAGACACACACACACACACAGAAAAACTTTAAAGGATGGAGCTTATGTGTCCCATATGTGATGCCACATTGAATTTCCGGTTAAAATTGTCTGTTTTTCCCCTCTGTTCCTTCTTCATTTTATTGGATGACACTAGGCTGCTGGGATTCCTGCTTCCTCTCTTCAACTTTTATCCTCTGACTGCAAGATGAACAAGGATTTCACTGTTGTAAAGGCTTTTGGTCTTGCACAGTGACCACCAAGTCGCCAGGCTGTAGCTTGGTTCCTATAGCTTTCATTTTTACTTTACCTCAGGAATCAGTAATATTGGAGGGATCTTTTTTATTAGAAAATGGGTAGATCCAAACACTCCATGTGACGAAAGAAAAATGCAAAATGTTTAAACATGAAACATGTAATAGCAGTTTCCATGGTAGTGGCTTTCTTTCTCAGCTGATTGTTTGAAGTTTGACGTTACTCGGGAGTCGTGCAGTTTGCCACCCCCATCATGTGTTATTTCCACAATGCCTTTTTTAAAGTCAGTCTTAGGTCATTTCAAAAGATGTCATTCTGCATGGAACAGAAATAACCCATCCTGAGTAACCGACAGTCATCATTTAAAAACTCTCAAAAGTCTGCAGTATTAATTCTCCAGCAACAAGCTGAGCTCAAACTTCAGATAATTATATTTTCCCACAACATCTCTCTTTTTTTCTTTTACTTTTTTAATTTACCAGTCACTGCAGTAGGTCATTTTATAGTAGGCCATTTGCATGCCTCAAGCGCTTGTGGCCTACTGCAGCTACTTTGTGTTGACAAGAACCCGAAATGACAATTATCCTGTTTTAATACATAAAATTACAAAGAGAAAATGTAAGAAGCGAGGATAAAAATCTAGAAATGAAAGTGGGTGGGTTAGGATTGGACAAGGAGACTTTCCAGTGTAGATGCGTAAGTGCACTAACAACATATAACCAATTATGCTGTTGGTGGGACATTGCTGAGGTTTAGAAAAAAATAATAGTATATTTACACTTGATAGAAAAAAAAAGATTTGGATTCTTTGTTGCAGAGTGAAGAGAGTCAATAGAAGTTTCTCTTCTAGTGCACTTTGAGACTCCTGTGTTTGCGTTGATTAAGCCGCTGTCAGTGCAGAGACAAATTGTGAGCTGAGTTGTGAGCTGTAAGGCCTTTAATTGGGGAACAAAGGTGTGTTGTTGTGGCTGCTGCTGTGTGTGAGGTGGTGGTGATAATATCACTGTGTGTATGTACAGTGTGTGTGTGTGTGTGTCTGTGTGTCGGTCTGAGACGTCCACCTTCTTAGCTCCTGCTTCACTCTGTAATTAACACCTGGCTCCTCAGTATTGCAGAGTGACAGTGTGGCAGCACAAGTGCACAATTCATTTGTGTGTATTTGAGTCATGTAAAAAAGTAAGTTGTACAAAAAAAAAAAAAAAAAAAAACAACCAAAAAAATGGAAGGCAGAGTGACAGTTGCATCATTAGTTGTCGTGATTGCCAACGTGCGTGTAAATATGTGAGGAAAAAGACGGAGAGTCGGCAGTATCATTAGTGGCACTGCCTCATTTTACGCACACGCACACGCAGAGGGAGAAAGAGAACTCCACTTCTCAAAATTTGTCACATTTTCTGGTGCCTTTCTTTACCTCCCGCTTGTCTTTCAATGAAAACTAAATCTGCCCTTGGTGATACACGGCCAGAGAAACAAACAAAAAAAAAAGAGGATGGATGCACAAACTACAAAATCATTTTATTTAAAAGCTCAAATCCTGTGTCTTATCTGACAATCAAACATTGGGTTTACTTTTTTTTAATGATCCTTTGTGTCTCTGTGTGCAGGAGATGATGTTCCTTTATTTGTTGTTCAACTCACTGGTGTTTTCTTGCTTTGGTGAGGATTAAAGTAGCAGGAGCCGAACACTCATGAGATCAAGACTAAAGTTAAACCTGTGTTAAAGTTATAAAGGTGTTTGTTTTGGTGGTGTTTTGACCTACTTTAGGTAAAGGTGATGCTTTACGTCCACATTCCTTACACCTTGTCTTGTTCTTCTGTCTTCAGCCTAAGACTTCGAGACCTCCCTCTTAAATCCCTCCTTCCTCGCTGTCATCACCACACCCTGCTCAGCCTCCATTAATTCCCCTCTGAAGAGTTACTGTATTTGCAAACACAAATCTCCACATTGTCAACAGCAAGTGTGGTTTTGCTACATGATGGTGCATAGTGTGTTCTGCACGGGCTTTTCTTACTTCACGTGTCATGGAGCACATGTGAAGGATGTGATGCTAAAAAACTGATATTCATTTCTGCATATGTTGGTGCATCGCAGCAGCTGTTTTCTTGGATCAGAGTGTTTGTTGGGTTTGCCTGTTTAAAGCCCTGAGGATAGTGATGGTGGTGGGAGGGGCTTAGATTTCATGGGTGCGTGTGTGTGAGCGCGAGAGAGTAGGACAGCACATGTCCTTTTTTCTATCTGTTTATATACATATATACAAATATATATATATATGGTAAATTGTTATTTATGAGATTATGTTTTACACTTTTTAATGTTATAGTTTTTATTAAAGGAATTCACAAATTTTAAAAGGGTCTAACCCCCCCCCCACAAATTATGATGCTAGTTACTTGTAAGTGAATCTGCTTCAACTGATACTGTAGCTGTCAAATAACAGCGGGTTGATTATTATTATTTCTTATTTGAAACACTTAATTAGATTACTTCACATAGAATCAATACAATCTCAGTAAATCATAGATAATTAAATTACAGTTAATAATTAATTATGCAAGATTAAATCATCTTCACTGTCATAATAACAATGCACAATCACCGATAAAAAAAAAAAAAAAGCCTAACCAAGCTTTGCAAAGTAAATAAAAGATTTTCAAGTACTAAATAAAAAAAAAAAACCTGTTATAATATTCAGCTACATATGCACAGTACATATACATTTGAATGTTAATTAATGTGAAAAAAAAACAATCACAATCATAAACGGTTGTGTGTGTGCATCACTTCAGTATGGGGGTTTATGATGTTGCTGTGTTTTAATAGCCTAAACGGGGGTTATGCAGACCCCTGGGTGCCTGGTGAAAAGTGTCCTCCTACACGATTGAGCAGAGAGCTATAATTTAGCCTGAGGTGCACCTACTCACAGTCACCTAATGCATGCTGGGTATTCATATGTGAAAGCCAGAGTTGGGAATGGCACCGGGAGGCTTCTTCTAGTTTGTCACAGTGTATGAAGAGCAGAGTCTGACAGAATGTACAGTATGTTGCTGTTAGTGGCGCAGATGAGCAGTGTCACTGTTAAAATGTTAAGTGTTAGATTAGTTATCATGAACAAATGCGTATAAACTCCATTAGCTAACCTTCCCTCGGGATGACAAAACAGTCAGGGACAAGCAAAGGGAGAGCATTTTACTGGTTCTTCAAAGATACAGAGAGGGAGCAGGGTACGATTACTGCCATAAGACGTGCTCAAAGTGAGCACCGAAGAAGAACGATGGGAATCCATCCAGGCAAGGGAGTTTACTCATGCAGCAATCACTTCATATCGGTTATCTTGTTTTTCTTTGCATGCTTTTATTGCAATATCTAAACGTTGTCTGCACTAGAATGAGGGAAAGGTAATCAGAAAGTTGTAGATGTCGGAATCCTGCAGGTTCGAAATAATTCCTTTCCTGCTGGTTCTATACTCGTGAAAAGCACCAGAGGGCAGTAAAAGGGTCAGATAAATTCAGTCTCTCAGGTTCTGCGCTATATTGCTCAATCTCTGTGGATTTAAAGTGCACTGTGAGCTTTTTTTTTTTGCCACTGCGGTGGTGTAAACCAGCTACAGTCATGTGATGTCCAGAGCTCTATACCACATACGTTCCCCGCCCACTTTATTAGGTACAGAGGACGCCTTATACAGGGTATATAATACACTGCCAGGCTCCCGTAACCCTGACGCCAGTCACAGATCCCGGATCACTCTCATCCTTGCATCACGTCACTGGCTCTCTGTTAAATTCTGTTCAGTTAATGTCAATTTTTTACACAAAAACCTTGAAGCTCTCCATTGTTTAGACCCACCCTATATTTCAGAACTCATGCAAACATAATGCACTGCTGGGTCACTCCAATCCTCCACCTTAAGCTTCCTCACCTTAGCCCACTCCTGAAAACTAAAGGGGATACTGCACATGCAGTCAGAGCTCTGTCATTATGGAACAGCCTGTTCCAACTGTCAGAGAAGCAGAATCCCTTCATACTTTCAAAAAATGTCTAAAAACACTTCTTGACCTAAGATACTTAACACTTATTAAAAGTGTACTTCAAAAGTAAACACTGAGGAACAAATATCATATCCTGACTGTCCAGCAGCAGTCACAAGTATGTTAGGAGTAATGTGTTAAACCTTGAGTTATTGATTTTCCTAAAATGATTTATTTTTAAAATAAAGGCAGCATATGGAGTTCAAAAGTGTTCATGTATATGTATGGTATTTTAGGATTACAAAAATTCCCAAATATTTTTAATTAATGGGAGCTGTAAAAAAAAAAAAAAACAAAAAAAAAACTTTAAATGAATGTCATACACTGATTGATGAGGACGTGTTGTGATTACTACACCTGTCTCCAGGACCTGAAAAGCCTTCAAATTCATCTTTGAGTAGTGCATTGTTGTTATGCACGCACCCACTCATGCCAACCCATTCTTCTCTTTAAGAGCAGAGCATTGTCACTTTGTTACCTGCTTCCTTCACTTCACTGTCACTCATTTTAAATGATGAAAACTGTGGGCAGCTTCTGTCTTTCCATCATTTAAATGTTGCGCTGCTTCAAAGTTTGCCTTTTCAGTCTGGTACTCTTAATGATCCTCCTTGCACCAAACTCAGCGGGTGAAGAAGTCATGCTTTGGGTCTGTGACCGCCCCTAATCGCCCAGATTTGCCGCTGCATTGGGGGCACATTTACTGTTTTTCTCTTTTTTGGCCGGGAGCCTCTAAAAAGGCTTATAAGCAAAATGAAAAAAAAAAAAAAACAATCCCTGCAAATCAGACTGTCAGGAGTTTGGAAACTGGCCAACTTCATCATAATGAACAAAAAATGAAAAGACACATTCTGGTGAACTGTACTCTCGCGTAAAAGGCCTGTGCAAATATTGAAAGTATCCCCGAGCCAAATATCCCCCTCACACACATTTATATATACAGTAAATTTGCTGCTCCCCTGTTAGTTATCAAGATCTCTGTGGTTAACGGATCTCTGTGGTTGGCAGCGTTTTCAGCCTCGCTCACTCCATCCCTTCTTCAAAACCCCTCCCATCACATATGAACGAGTGAAAAGCCTCTGAACACCCAGGCGCTGGTGGTTTTAGATGAGTGAAAACCCCATACACCCCCCCAGATGGAGAAAGGAGAAACATGAGGAAGTGAAGGAGGGAAGCAGGAGGACTGTTAAAGTAAGGGGTAAAGTGGAGACAGTGACGTGTGGAGAGGCAAATTTGGGAAGAAGGGGAATGGAGAAACGGCCGCAGTGGATGAGAAATGAGTGAGTGAGACAGAGGGAGAAGTATGTGGTGGACATGTTGGCGGTCACACTCTACTGTCACCTTCTTTTTGACCGGAATTCATTCTCCCCTGGCGAGTTTCTCCCATCTGTTCCTCCACTGAGTGAAACTCTGTGGCTCCCACTGCTGCACACCAACATGCAATGCCTGCCACACAACAAAAGCTCTGTGCATCTTTATGTGGCTGCTGTTTGTCTGTTTGTTTGTTGACTACACGGAAAAATAAATATATAATAAATATTTCATATCTTATTATTAGTAACCAATATCAACTGTATCACTTGGTGACTTAAAAGAGGTTGCCAGGTTTGGTACACCATCATACCTGTACAGTGACCTTTTTTAATGATTCTTCATTATGACACATCAATATTGGTAATATCTTATTGTTATATTACTACTACACTATCAGCGTTAATAGTCAATGTATAATAGTTACGAATCTCACAACTTTCTGTGTTAATGTCCCATTTATTTTACACTGTATTTTGTTAAAATCGCATTCCCGTAAATGAGACAGCACATCAACAATTTCTACAAATGCGTGCACTGAACATGCTAATCTGCACTATAGCTGAGGACACCGGTTGGAATTCTCTTGATCTGGAATAAGTAAATGTTGCTTCAACATTTCTGTCTTTGTACAATGGACAGCAAAATAATTTGACTTCTATCATTTTAGACATGCGAGCTGTTTCTCCCCTTCTGTTAATTGTGCCATTTGGTTTTAGCACAAGGACAAAAACCCTGAAACCGTGGCTTCAGCCTTGAGAAGATTTCTCTTTTTTTTTCTTTTGAAAAGCCTGAACTACTCCTGTAGCAGTAATATTGAATAGATGGGGAAATTCAACTTTAAGAGTAAATACATATGAAAACGTAAATTGTGTTGTGCTTTAGTGTCACAAATTCTGTGCCAAACTGTCAGCCACTAAATCAGCTTGTTTTTTCCACTTAAAAAAGTAGGAAATCATCTTTTTTTTTTTATTTTATTCATCTTTAAGTGATTTATTTGAACATCATGAGAGGGACAAAGAAGTCATCCTTGTGTGTGTGTGTGTGTGTGTGTGTGTTTTTTTTTTTATCTGCTAAAGACATCTTACTGGATGAGACTATTTGTATTAACTTTTTAAATTCCAATTACAAAGGAGGTTTAAGATCTCTCTGTGGAGTTTGACTTAGAGTCTGTGTTTGATCTACTGTCCTCCCTTGGGACCGCCTCATCTTCCTCCATTCCTGCTTCTTCACCTTCTCCCTCCCAATATTATTCTTCTTCTGTCACTCTTCCCTCTCTTCCCCTTTACCCCTTTCTTTGTTCATCGCCTTCCCCTTTTCCTCTTTTAAGACCCTTTTTGTCCTCTTTACCCTCTTCTTTTCCCACCTCATGGTCCACTCCCCTTTCTCCTCCCCTTCTTTGCTTTCTCTCATTTCCACATCTCCTCACGACCTCCTCCTCCTCCCTTTCGCCAGGGCCTTGTTTTACCCGGCGTTCATGCCTCATTTTTGTGCCATTCTTTCTCTAGCTGCTTCATCTTTGCTTCTCCTTTTCCTTTCCCCTTCTTGTTCTTCCTCTGTGCCAAACCACCTCTACGTTTCTTTTCCCATTTTTCTCTCCCTCTGTTTGTCTTTCTCCTTATACTCATCCCATCCACTACATTGTTCTTGGTTTTGTAATTTGTCTCTCCCATTTGACAGATGATGCATAATATGAGGGTTATGAAGAAACAAAAAATAAGGTGTGTGTGTTCATTGGACATCTAGTGGCTACTTAATGTTCCTTGTGTGACTCGAATAAGAGCAGGCGGCAGCTTACACCTTATTGAATACCTCCACTAAGAGTGTGTGTGTGTGTGCACACGCATGCATGTGAGAGAAAGAGAGAGAGAGAGAGAGAGAGAGAGAGAAAATCCGAGGTTACCTCACTACCTATTCGACTTAATAAAGGAGTGTCTCGGTAACCATTACCCCCACAGCCATGCAGAACAAATTACATTTAATGGGGTTTCTTTGCCCCCACAGTCATTTTCACCATTCACTACAAAATTTCAATTTAGTGCTTAATGCTAAGGTTTCCTTCAATGCATTATAGAGCAATATTATACCAATTACGGCGTCTGCGAACATTAAATTAAGTGCATTAGCACAATGTGGAGAGAAAGGCAGCCGTTTGAAACAAGTTCTGTTCCAAAACGATGCAGGCAAATGATCCGGGGTATGAAAGCCAGGCAAAGAGGCTTGACATCGAAATGCAATTATGTTTGTTGTCTTACAGTTTTATCTGTGCTGAATCATTTAGCTTTTTATATATATATATATATATATATTCCATATGGATTCTGTGGCGCTGACACTGTCTTCATCTGACACAGTGCAAATTACCTGACGATTACAGACTTCAGAGTGTCAGAGTGTGGAGGCTTCTGTCAAAATCGTCCTAGATTAGAGTCCGCAGGAGGGCGGTGAACTTTTATCCCACACAGGACGAGTGCCTCATACAGTTTTCGTCTCTGTTTGAGCAAACATTATCGTACTTCTTTTTTCAGTGAGCCGTTGTCGCCTTGAATTGGGCCCAAAGATGGGTTGGAAAGAATCATAAACACTGTATACCATAACACTTCAGGTTGACGTTCACGATAGAACTGTGGTGTGTGCATTTTTCTTTTAAGTTCCTGTGTGTAACGTCTGTTACCAAAATTGTGCTAGTGCCTCTAGCCCTTCAGACTTACCCCCCCTCAGGTGAGCCTGCAGAGCTTTCTTAACGTAAGGGCTTTATTCCAATCATTCTTTCAACATTTGTTTTGAAGAGGACCAAGATTATTCCTTCACCTCACTCATGTAACAGAAAAGCAGGGTTAATTCTTTAACCTTTAGTTTGCTGCCGTCCTGTGATGCAAAAGGCATCAAGTCGATCAAAAAAACCAGTGGCCTTGAATATCAGATCCATCTGTCAACAGTCAAAACAAACTTGAACAACCTTATTCATCCTTGCTAAAAAATGTTTATTATCACCAATATAGGAATGCCTTGTTAGTAACAGCAACTTTGGGAATAGAAACCTACATTTTCAGCTTGTTTGTAATATGTGATAAAGGAGGCTAGAATACATGTTGCTTCATTGACACGATGTATTGACTGGTGCGTTCTCTCCGTCCAACACTGATCCGTTCTACTGTGTTGTTGCAGGGGGGGGGTGGACTGGACTAAAACAAAACTGGACTAGAACCAAACTAAGACTGGTCACATGACGGGCACGAAGCCACGGAACTTCCTGCTCCCTCTTCCTTTCTGTCGCAGCAGTTGGTGTCACTACTATTGCTATCTGCATGAATTCAAGACCCCATCTGAACAGATTGGCCAGTCGGTGAGGATCATTCACAGAAAACTACTCTAATCTCCCACCGGCTGCCTCGACCACACTCACATACATCGTCACTTTCCCATTCTTTTGTGTGAGCAGACTTTGCCTCGAAACTATGTTGAGTGTGGGCAGATGATTTAGAAAACATTTCACCCTGGGCCATTCTCCAAAGAAAGATATCCACCATTTTGATAAAATACCTTACATTCTCTTAAAAGCTTAAACTGTAAGGTTTTTGACCTCATTAAAAGAATATTATACCCTAAAATTTGCTACATTCATATACAGTACATTGCTAGTTAAAAGTTTGGACACACCTTTGGGCCACATTAAGTGAGAAGATGTGTCCACATTTTTGGCTGGTAGTGTACGTGAATGTGAGTGGAATTTGTTTTTTCCAGTTACTAAATGGACAGTGTAATCCTAAAGCATGCACAGAGGCATAAATATGAGCAGATTTATCATTAAACACAATGTGCTGCTTTTTTTTTCCCTGAAAACTGCAACTGAGCTTCAGCATTTACCTCATGTCACAGACTTTAAAATACTCTAACTGACAAAAAAAAAAAAAACACAAAACTATAGGTTATGCGAAAAGATTGTCTGTGGTCAGACTAGTTGAACTGTATGAATACATTATATACATACATGTACATGTATACTTGTTTGTTTAACTTGTGGATTGCACAGCTGATGGAATTGAATTTTTACATTGATCCCTGACTGATGCCTTTGTCTTCCCAACAAAAAAATGATTCAGGTTAGGGGTGTCTCTCTTCCATTAGATCTTCCATTAAGTTTGGAAACCCTCTGCATTTACTGTGATACGAAATGATACATTTGTTTTACAGTCATGCACTGCTGTTGACAAAAAAGTTAGTGTCATGTGAATCTTTTTTCAAATCTTGTCTTTTGTGTTCTTTCTCTTTTTGCGGTATTGTTGGTGAGTCCAGCCTGGTGGCTTTATTTATTTATTTTTGCTCCCATCAAGCTGCGCGGAGCCAAGCATGAAAGTGACTTCCTCGCTCATCTCTTAGAGCCTGCGGCGTTCTGTCCAATCCCTTCATCGCCGTGATCGACTTGAGGGTCACGACTCACTTCCTCCTGGAAACTCACCATCACTGAGAGGGGACTAGAAATGGTGTGAACACACCCATTAACGCACACACGCACAAGCTTGCTCACAGACACTGATAGTATACCATAAACAGGATTAATGCTAAAGTACTTTCTTTTTGAAGCCAATATTGCATTTTAACATACTCGGTTTGAGTGACACTTGGCTCAAAATGTGTTGCACGATACAGGATATTTTATGAAGCTAAGAAAATATTGGAACTAATTCCTATTTGACAAATACATTGCGGTCACAAAATATAAAGGGAGAAGAGAAATTCCATCTCTCATGTCTCTCTATAAGAATTTAAACTAGTTATTGAGAATACATCGAGGCCATGTGACCCAACACACACATAAACTACTGCTTTTCACCATCTCTCTCTCTTCAATAAATTTAATAAGGGCCACCGTTAAATCCGCGTAGCCCCTTCTGATTTCGATGTGTGAATGCTTTGCCTGTTTACAAGCAGCGCTCATCCCTAAAAAAAAGGTTCACTGTGTCAAATTGATTATATAGATGTAGAACAGACGGGTCTGTGCACAGGACATCTGTGTAATCTTTTCTAAGGCTAACAAGTCACTTTTATGGGTGACTGCACACAACTGTGGTATCCCCTGAATCTACAGTTGATCAGATCTGTTTTCACCAAAAAAAAAAAAAAAAAAAAGCCTGAGCCCATATTTTGCTTTTCAAACTTAAGTAGGTCATATAATTTCGGGATTCATTGTTTTCTTATGTAAACAAAATCTAACAATGGGGATATATTATCATTTGTTAATACAAGCCGAGTCAGAGTTTAAAGCTCCAGCCTCGAATGTTTGCAATCGTGTCGTGTCTCAGTTTTCACTGCTTTGTAGCGTTTGGCAGAATATTTTATCCGTTTAAATCATGTTTCAGGTTGTTTGTTTCCTGTTTTAAATGCAGAAAGTTCAAAGTTGCGGCAGAAAATTGCAGACATTGGACAGAGTAAATTCCTCCGAAGAACAGATCAATTCATGTTGTAGACGTTAAAATCTGCTGCTCAGGCATCATGCTGGCGCTAATCACATTTATCGTTAATCAATGAAATATTCCAGTAAAATCCACAAGCATGGTATTCAGATGTCAATGTCATTTCTTTTAACTTTTTTTTTTAACTTTTAACTTTTTTTAATGAATGAGATGAGAAATATCTGATCACTTCCAAGACATTAAGACAAAACACATTCTGAAAAAAATGACCTTTTAGCAAATAAACTATGGTCAAGGTGGTTAGGGTTAACCAAGGCTGTATGTGTAAGATGTTCAGTGTTTTGGATTAACAAAAATGTGGCCTACAGAAGAAGTTCAGTCACTTTAAAAAGGGAAACAACCATAATGTTATCCTCCTCTTTAGTCAGGTCTTAACTTTTTTTTTATTTGTGTGTCTAATGTTAAAAACTGTATATTCCCGATGCCACCCATCTGTTTAACCCCACCAATGAGATTTGCCCCTGCCCTCGGAGCAGCTCTGCCTGTAGAAAAATGTGTGTACAAGGGAAAATCCACTGTGTGACAAAGCCACCCTGGCTTTATTAAAATCCTCTCCAAAATGTACTCCCGCTTCATCCAGCAGAGAGTGAGAGCACTGTTTAGACATCCTGGCTGTGGTCGTATGTGTGTGTGCGCGCGTATGGCTGAGGAGATGAGCACCCTGTGTACTTTAAATGTGTGAAATGTGGCGAGGAGAGGCAGTGGGGACCACCAGGTGCTGTCTCTCCACCTCGAGCTGGGCGAGGAGCGCTTCTCCTCTCCAATAACCCAAAGGGCTGAGATGCCACTCGCAGCAGCCGAGCCAAAAGACATTTCAAGTGTGTACTTCAAAGGGGCCTTGGATTATGTTCGTGCACAGTCTATCCTGAGGGGATCCTTTGAAGGGAAACTTAGTGCAGAGCCACTGGTGGCCACTCAGTGTGTCTGTGTGTATGTGTGTTTGTTTGTTTGTTTGTCTAAACCCATTTAACTCTCTGCTTTTGCCACTGTGCTGCGGGATGGGTTTCCTTATGCAAAACTTTCAGTGAAAGAGTTGTATTCCAAAAAAGTAACAAAACCTCTCTGGGAATAGGTAGCTTAACTTCCACATTTCTTAAACACACCGTGAAACAAGTCATGATTTGATCATAAATGGCTCCAGTGTTGTGTTACGCTATATAAGAGTGTGCAGTTGTAATCAGAATATCATCCACGAAACAAGCAGTGTGACATTAAATGATATTCACAAATGACAGTCCAATTTGGAAGGTTCTGTATCATCTGTCAAAGTGTCATGTTGTAAACACTTTTCCCACACTGTGTCAGGTGTAACTGAGAAAGGCTGGAAATTCATTTTGGAAGGTGATTAGTCATAACTTAGAGATTAAGTTTGTCACTTTAGAAAAAAATAAATAATTTACAGGTTTCCAGCAACCCAAGGCAACGCTGAATTTCAGCTGTTTTCAAAATCATAGCACGTGTCACTGCAGTAATGCAGAGGTGGCTGCTGATATGTGGCTAACAAATTGCACAGTGTCAAGGGGAGCTGACTAAACATCTGTACAGCACCTGTACCCATCAATACCAGGATATGAAACACCGCAAAAAATAAATAGGATGGGGGTGTGGAGGGGTGTTTGGGAAGGAGAAACAACAGTAACTCTGACAGGCGATTATCATAATTAAAGCTGCATCAATTAAAGGGGTCAATCAAAGCGCGGCTGCCACCTTCTGCAGATGGTGGAATTTGTTTAGGGCTCCCTCCTCCTTCCTGACACCACACAGGGACAGAGACAGAGCTGCATTTGTATCAAAACACTGTGATACACAGATGTGAGAGCAGGGCTCAACCCTGAAATGCAACCTTTCTTTACAAGGAGCAGCCCTCGATCAATAATGGATAACTCAAAAAAAAAAATGAAACTTGACATGAAACTTTGACATTTCCACTTCACTAAAGGCATTTCTATTTGCAGGACAATTGCTGTGAACTCTGCAGCTGCATCGTGAAGCGTTATTTCTTCTATCATGGAGTTCCACCTTTAAACAGTAGTGGGTGATAAGCTTCAGCAGCTCCATCAGCTGCAGTCAGGGTGGGCGATTTTTTTTTTTTTTTTTTCACAGGAAATGCAGAAGATGCTGAAATCTTATTGAATTGATCTATGACTAGTATGTGGCTTTAAATATGTCCAGTTTAAATGTCTTCCTTAAATGTCTGTCTGTCTGTCTTAAACTACCTGGAAGCTGATGGTAAAATTGGTAATCACATTATCCAGGCACTGGGCTGTAAAAATGTGCTAATTCAAAAGATTTAATTTAATGACAGTGTCTCATTTTGTTAGTTACATTTGAATTATATATATATATATATATATATATATATATATATATATATATATATATATATATGAATGCATCAGAGCTCAGCAGGTTTGCCCAAAATGGTAATGACATTTGTTTTTTTAAATAGAGTTCATAATCATTCATGTCTGATCATTATTTATATGAAATCTGTTTATGTCAATGTTATGCTAGGGACAAACTTGGGCGAACCACAAAACATTGAAGTTTGGGAAGCTCTTCTCCAGACAAAGCCAGTCAAGTATTGGTGGATACAAATTTCGTAAAACGTCAGAATCAGCTCTTTCATCAACTTGTCAGATTGATGGTTTCATGGCCACATTATGCACTGACGGGATTAAACCAGAGAGGCCTTAGATTCTCTCCTCATGAGGCCATATATTCACCGAATAAAAGCGATAAACAAAATGGGGCGGAGCTGCAACTCATAACTTTCCCTATGGAAGTGGGCTTAAAGCCAAAGCTGACCTGAGACGGGAAGTGTGGGTGGGTACAGCGGCCGCAGGGCCCCAGCAGGGGGTTGGCTTCCACCCAAGACTGACACTGGGGTTCAGGGGTTAATTTGTGTAACAGGCAAATTTGCATACAAATGAAAAATGACAGAATTTTTCTGTTCTCCGCAACTTTCAATGTCATCCGCATCAAGCCAGCACTATCTTCCACCCCCTCCCATCCCCCAGCATGCTGTTAGAAAAAAATATTCATTACTTGTGAAGCTGGGGCACCTTGTTTGCTATTAATCTCCACCGCAGGTCAATGACTTAATTTGCTCAAATTTATCAGTGGTGCCATTCACTTTTTCTTTCTTCCTCCACCCGTTCATTGCCTTTGTAGCTTTTTCTAAAGTGCTCTCATTGCTTCTCTTCATAGAGAGCGGCTAAGCTTTTTAAAGCACAACAAAGGCACAGTAACTCTGGTTTCTGAAGACATAAATGAATTACTTGAGAGGAAAATATACGCCAGCCCTCTAGATTGCTCCTACTCATTTCTGGCAACACCCAACAACTTCTGGAGAGATTTCCTCTTAAATCTCTTATTTTCCCCTCCCCTTTGCTCTTAGTCTTGATTGGATTGATTGTTTTTTCTAATCCAGTGGAAATTACTTGCAAAAGAGGTCACATAATCATGGTGAAAATAGTGACGAAAGGATTAAAGTGACTAGTCTTTCCAGGGATAAGAAAAAAGTGGACAGACTGCATTTAGGTGAATATTGCTACATATCATCTGTCTTTTTTTTTTTCAAACTAAACATTTGTACAGATTCAAGCACACAATATAATGACACTATGTTTGACAGCCATTTTGAAACGTATTTACTGTGAAATTTGTACAGCATTTAAATGTATCAGAAGTACATTAATCAGATCACCAATCATCATCAGAGTGAATCAGTCCACCAGTCATCTTGGCCTCAATCTTTTCTTCAGCTACTCACAGTTAAACACACCATTATTATTCACTTTTGGCTACTGTGATCCTTTGAAAAAAGCACCTATTGAATAAAACCTAGAGCTGCCCCTGACTAAGGCCAACGGATGGACTAATCATCGGCACATTGAAGATTTTAATGTAAATATATATTTTTTTGCACAGCAACAAAAAAGTTTGAGTTCCAGGTCTGAGAACAGATGTTATAAGTAACATTTTTAACACTGTCCTACACTACAAATATATAAAAAAACCTTCAAATCGACATGCGCCATGCACGGAGCAAGCCGCATATTTCAACCTTTGCAGTGCAGTAATGACTGTGAAAGGATTGAAACAATCAGCAAAGATGATCTGAACATTTTTGTTGAAATTAAATACATTAGAACATCATACTAACTTTTAACAAGAGCACAGTTTATAATGAGCTTTTGAATTATTAGTTTTACAAGTGAGCAGCAAATGTCAGATCAACCAGCTAGTAGACTGAATATTTTGTTGATTTTCGAGACAGTACTTAATCAACCTGTAACACCACCACAATTAATTATAAATTGTTTCTCAACAATGAATTTTACAATGGTGCGGGCACAGAGCCTGCTGCTCCTTAACACTGACAAAGCAATTAAAGAAGTTACTCTGATTCTGAAAGCGTCTGGGGGAAGAAAAAAAACAGCTGGAGAGCATGTCAACATTTTATGAATTTGTTAAACTTCAACTGAATATAATTACCATCAGTCATCACACAAATTAGGAACTTGCACATCAACATAAATGATATCAAAAAGTAGAAAGCAGAGCTTGCACGTCACCTTTTTGGGGTCACCCTTTACTCTCTCAAAATGTTCCCAAACTATAGACTTCTTATCAGACATACTATTCGATAAACTTTGTGGCCAGCAGTGCATCAGACATAAACACTGTTGCTTCTGTCAGACTACACAGTGTCACCACACTTCCTGTGTCCGCCCTTTCAAATAAAAGCCATGCATGGTGCAGCCATTATGTTTTTATTTTATTTTGGCAAGACGCAGCTTCCTTTTTTTTTCCTTCTACCACCCTAGCAAATAAATGAAAACCAGTGAAATCTCACAGACCAACAATTTTTCTGATCGACCAAATTTTTATTTTTAAGTTTAAAGGTGACATAGAATGGTCTTTTTAAAACAAAAATCGAGATTACTGATGTCTACTTAGATAAACTAAATAATATTTATGGTCACAAACCTCATAGTCTCTTCAGATTAAGCCAGTTTATTATTCATCTCTGACAGCATTTGAACAGTCACTCTGTTTTGGAGCTAATGCCCGCCCCCCAGAACACTGAGTCTCTTGCGATTGGCCAGCTACCAAGCACATTCCCACTCGCTTGTGATTGGCCAGCTACGAGCGGACTAACTGCTGCGCAGTGCTTCGCCCCCTGAACCGCAGGAGCGTCAGTTGGAGTGCCTGTGTGGTTTAATTTACATGTAAAATAAACCATTTTATTATAAGTTGTTCCCTATGCAGGCGGTTTCTCACAGCTCATGCAGCGATTCACTTTTAAAACAGCGAGCCGAGACAAACAGAAAGCACACACGATCTCTGTCTGCCGCACAGTAGTTAGCGTATGTGCTAACCCAAGGCGCTCGCAAAACAACACAAAAATACACACATTTCCATACAAGTTGTGCAGTGGTGAACAGAGAAGCCCTTTTTTCTCAAAAGTGGCTGAGGTGTTTATTGTGACACTTTAGTGATGTTTAGATACGGGAG
Organism: Brachirus orientalis; assembly: GCA_016785285.1. Taxonomy (NCBI): domain Eukaryota; kingdom Metazoa; phylum Chordata; class Actinopteri; order Pleuronectiformes; family Soleidae; genus Brachirus; species Brachirus orientalis. The sequence goes on from JAFBJR010000129.1 coordinate 1,725,440, forward strand.
GAACACGGGGACACACCAAAAAACATCAGAAATTGTCCCCTTTAATATTCACTAACTTATCTACCGATTGGGGCAGGTAGTGGGAAATAAAAATCTCTGCTTGCTGCAACAAGAAATAACAACAAGGAACAAGGCTGAACCAAATCAGCAAACATGTCACTGTGGTGTGAAACCAATGAGGGGAAATATGCTAATAACTCTCTGCTGAGCTGATACGGTAGCGTATGCAGAGCTGTGAGGAAGTAACATTTAGTCAAGTTATTTATTGTCCTGTTAATGTATATTTCTTATCTATTTTTATCTAAAGGCTTTGCTATTGTCTTCTTAGTCCTGAAAACTTAAAAATTCACCTCACACCTCCATAAAAAGACTTATTTTTATGGACTATAACAAAGGTGTATGGATGTTCAAGACTTAATGAAACACAACAGCGGATTGAAAGAAATAAACTTGAATCAAGTTTAGATCTGTTGCACATGTCAAACAATCAAGCATCTTCAAACAAAGTATTTTAGTGGTTTTGACTTCCTTATAAATAGACTGAAATGCTGTAACTGTATCTTATATGAATTGTGTAGCAACTTAATTCCTCACAGTTGTTTAGGCTATTCAGTGTCCCTTATGAGTAAAGTATGAAACAAATAACTGAGGACCAAATGCTTCCTTCTATATTGTACCATCTCAAAAGATCATTACACAATATATATTTAGAATAATAACTGTTTACCTCGGCATGTGATGAAAATCTGACAGAGTAGTGGCATTTGTTTACTATAAACACTATGTGACGGTCGGGAAGTGAATCCTTACATATGAACAAGTAAAGCACTTATACTAACATATTCTAGCATCCAGCAAGTCAAGGCTAAACACACTCAAAAAGGAAATGACTTTAACTCTGGTTGTTTGCCTCCTCCAGGCATTTTGAACCTTTAAAATCCAAATTTCCACCTTCATTAAGAGCCCACTCCTCCTTCCAGGAAAGTGAAGTTGAAGGAAAAAGTAAAAGCTTGTATAAAGCTAGAAAGTCAGTGTGAAAAAAAAATGTCTTGTGAACCATTGTTTGGATCTTTATGCAAAAACCTCCTTTGTGTTTCAAACTCTTGATCCCCCATAGGCAAAGGAGAGGAGTGTATTGATCTGTGCTGAAAAGAGACGGCCCTTTCATCACACTTCCTCCTCACCTTAGACAGCTTTGAGGGGGCTCCTTCAGGATCGCAGCACCCTTGCCTGGCTACCGGCCAGAGATTAGGACAGCGATAACCAACCAGCCTTAATAGGTAGCGAACGAAAGCAGAGGCTGTCTAATTAGAACTGATCAAAGCAGAAGACTTTATCCCCAAAACAAACCTGCACATTTGAATGTGCTAAGGAGAGGGGAATGGAAAGGAGGTAGAGGGATGGAGTTTCTTTTTAATTTCCTGGACACGTAGTACCTTTTTTCTCTGATATGCACCATTTCTTCATTTTTATTTTATGTGCATGCAGTGAGAAAAACAGGTTTTTAGACATATTTGAGCAAATGCACAACTTAAAGTACATGAACACCCCCTACCTTGATTTGATGCCATCGTAATTCCACACAAAAAAAGTACGATATTCTAGCATTAAAATGCACATGACCCTCACATCAGTAGATCTACTCCTTGAATACTTGTCACTGATGAGTTACAGTGTACGGTGCACATCAATCACTCACAATGGAGATTATCCTGTGTGTCCAGTTTAGTGTAGCTGGGACTTTCAGGAACCATTTTGGCCCTTCTAAATGTGGTTTTTGAGGTGAGGTTTTTGAGTGGAAAACTGTTAAGATGGATGTGGCATGAGAGATCTGGTAAATCTCCTGAGGATGGATTTGCATTCACACGTGAATCAGAATCAGGGTAAATATGCAATATGAGGAATTTGTCCTTGTCATTGGTGCACAAATAAGATGTTAGAAAAGAGCAAAACTAAAAAAAAAAAATTAGAAAAAGCAAAGAAAAAGACTAAACATTTTATTTTAATGAAAAATGAAATAATGTGGGAAAATAATAGAGTCGAAGAGAGAGAGAGAGAGAGAGAGAGAGAGAGAGAGGCGCGCCAACTCTGAATCTGGCTGTTCTAATCACATTTGAAGATGCATTAAGGGGCGCGTTGATCAGATCACCCAGGACAGACATTAACATCAGGTCAAATTGGCCTTAATTTTGTGGCACATTATTGATGTAATAATTATTTTGTATCAAGTTTCCTGTTTGCTATGCTTTTATCAACCGCAAACCATGCATTTTTAACATAACCTAAATGTGACTGTGTCATTAGCTATGCCACTTGTTTATTATCTACCATGAAGATTGTTCATGGGCTGCTAAAAAAGTGGGCTGCATGAAGTTTGGGGACTCATTACTTTAATCCCAAAACGTATCCCCTCATTTGTTGTTTAGGTAATGGCTGGACAGGGTGGACATAATATATTTATTTAAAATCCCTCACACGTGTTTAAAGTAAAGTGACATTAGGTGACTGTAGCAGGTCCAGAGTACGATTCACACCATTGGTAAACCATTCTGTGAACTTTCCTGTATGGAATAATTTGCATTCACTGTGGTTCTGCTTATGTATTTTCAGATTTATTTATTTATTATGTTATTTATTACCCTCCCTAGTTCTTTTTGAAGGCTGCATCTTTCCTTAGAGTTCCTTGCTATTAGTGCCTTTGAAGACTTGCTGCAGCTCTAATCACAGTGAAGTCATAAGTGGGACGCCTGTATGACTGCCCTGCAAGATAAGGATCTTACTAAAGGTTTTCTGCACAGCAAAGTATGCCAAAAGTCATATGTGAAAGCAATTATTTTGATTGCAAAGAGGAAGTAGAAAAGTGCAAATGTGTCCCCATCATAAATGTCTTGCTGGAAACTCTTTAAAGAGTAGACTGCACTGGGAAGTATGAAAGTCTCAGACCTGGTGATGAATGTTACAGACTTTGATGAAAACACCATTGCGGGATGTGTGGCTGAAATCCAACTGCTTTCTCCTAACCTTGTGACCTTTCAGACTCCTCAGTCACATGTGGCTTATTTGTGTGATTTTAATCTTCCACTGGCGCTGATTTCTTTTTGTCAGTGTGTACCATCCACACACACATACCAGCCACACATTCCACAGATTCGTCAAATTTGATCGTTTTCTTTATCAAATGCTGTTTCTTTAGTAAGAGCCAAGCAACTCTTAGGGGAAGTGAAAACGTGGGGGGCAAATGGGTTGAATCTTATCACATTTATTGTCAGATGCCCACCAGAGCTTTGATGCAAATGTACAAATTGCCAAGATTGTGATGGTAAATTTAATCACATTTCATACCTAAGCATTTAGCCCCTTCCCCTGGAACTTCACACATCATGAAAAAAAACATAAATTTATCCAAGTCTTCTCCTAATGAATTTCTGATATGGGTTTATTTTTCCATATTTTTACTTTTTGGATGTAATTTACACTTTACCAGCAGTTCAAGATATATATGCCTGGGCCCTAATCTTAATGGAAGGAGCAAATTTGGTTTTGCATACATTTGCCCAAATATTAGATGCTGTTTGACTGTTTTGCATCATAGCTCAGGAAAAGTTCATACTTTCTGACACTAGAAAGAGCTACATTAACACAGAACATTTTCCCTGGCCTTATTTGCCTTTTATTAAGATCTCATCTACCTGTGATCCACGACATATGCATGTGTGAGCCCTCTTTCCTCTGGCATTAAACATATGCTCCAAACATATGCTCCATGTAGCATATGCTCTGCTAAAGCTGCTGCTGGCTTCTATTTTGTGCCAGTGCTTCTTGGAAAATGAAGTTTACATTTTAAGTATTCAGCACCTTTCTGGTAAATTAGGACTGAATTAAGATCATATTGGAGAAAATGAGGAATTTCATGCCCTGAAAGGCAAAATCTCAATGAGCAAAGTCATATGAGTACAGTGTGTGTCTGTCTGCGCGTCTACGCGCATGTGTGTGTGTTGAAGGGAGGATTATAACCCATTGCCTCCGTGCATTAAGCTTCCCCTCATCCAGTGCCAAAGGCCTGACCCAAATATGGCTGAAAGACAACATGTGACCTGCTTAGTGCTTCACCCCCTCTTCTCTGCCTGCTCCAGGGCTGTGGAGGCGGTGGGGTGGTGGTCCGGTGTAGTTGGAGGGTGTAGCACTGTGCAGAGAAGGTAGGGAGGTGTGCGTGTGTGTGTGTGTGTTGGGGGGGGCTCTGTCTGTTAGTGGGAGAAAGCACAGATGCTGGCAGATGGCTAACATATTGTCCAGGGCCTGACCCGAGTGCAGAATAATTATTGCAAAGTTCAGCAGTCTCAGGTCGGCAGCCTGACTTCACTGTCAGTCCCCAAATGAAGGAATTGCTTGGGGAAGTTTGGCAGAGTTTAGTTTTTTTTAATTGTGGTGTTATTCATTAAGAGTCCTTTGAACTTACAACAGGTATAAAATCTACAGTTTTGTCAGCGAAGCGCAAAAACATGATGAACATTTCAGTGCGGTGTTTTCGAGTGACTGACAGTGACTGCATTCCTTGTGGTTTAATAACATTTGTACTGTAAGTTTGGTTCCAGTTTCTGTTGGTATTTGTATGAAATGTCTGTATCTCACTTACACTGTTTAGTAGCTTTTAAAAGGTTTTGGGAATTATTTGTAGACAGGAATGACTTGATAAGATTGAAATTTGTCTAGTGATAAAGAGCAGATCTACAGCAATAAAAGCTTTTATCCACGATAATAATAATAATGAGCTCCTCATTATAGAGGTACACACATAAAAGGTGGTAACATTAAACAAAAATGCACAGGCCTTCTTATGAAACTCTAAATTGTATTATGCTCCTGTTTCAGTGACTGAGCAGCAGTGTGTTGTGTAGGGGTATATGGAACATGTCCTTATAAATTCACACATGAAATACATTTTAGCTGTGTACTTTTGAGCCTGTCAGTGATGAAACTGAGCTGTTTATGAAATTAAATTCCGCCTAATGACAACCCCCAACATCCTTTGACTGTGATCACACAGACAAACACACACATAGATGCAAAAGTGTCTTCTGGCTATGAAAAAGCTGTCTGTACTCATTTGTAGTCTCCGGCCTAAGGACAAATCAGATCATGGTGATGACGGTCACCCCCACACTCTCTCTCTCTGTGTGTGTGTCTCTCTTTCTCTCCTCCCTTTCCTCCCGCTCCTCTAACTACCCACTACCCAGCTCAGGTAATGCTGGAGGGGCCCTCATTCAGCCAGGAGGCTGCAGATGCTGCTCTCTGTGTCCCCCAAATGTCCCCAATGCCAGAAGACTAGACACATTACTGCTGGAGTGACATTAAAACTAACAGAGAGGAATGAAAACCCCTGAACTCACCATGCAGCCAGTAATGTGACTCCATGTTAGACATTTGAGTAACTGGACCTCCATCATACCCTCAGTGGCAGTAGGCACACAGAAATGTGTTCTTTATGTTGCTTTAGTACAGATCCTGTCCTCACTGATGTCTCACCACCAGAATTTATTTACCGGCTCTCAATTGATATGGATCACGAGCCGACCTTCGACAGTCTGCGGACATTAATGTAAACAAGGTTGATGGTTGCAGCAGTGCACTTATCAGCGTAGTCGTACAGAAGAGGCTTCAGAGCAGCTCACAGAGGCTACAATTACAGATAAAACAAGCCTGTGGCCCGACAATGGATGAATATACATTAACTCATAGTAGCGATCCTCTTTTGAAAAGGCCAGAATTCATTTCATGCTAATGATGATGACAATAATTCACAATGGACAAGAGCGAAAGCCTTGCAAAACAACTGCATTCCCCCTCTTAATATGATCAGTCGGGATGATTTTCTCCACGATAATGATTCATCAAACGATTCTGTGGCGGTCACAAAAGGGCTCAAGTCATTAATAAAAGAACAGAGTCAAAGCACCTTGGGGATCTTTTTTTTTTTCCCCTCTCCCTGCATTCGGACCTACTTATCATTAAAGCAAGTAAAAAGTGACTGCTACATCTGAATAAAATCTCATTGTTGGATTTCAAGATGTGAATAAAATTCCATTTCAAATTAGGCCCCATTAGCATCACTAAGAGTCGTAAGATTCTGGTGACCTTTTCGCTGTGTATATCTCGATCTTGGAAGTTTTTCCCCTTCCATTTACACAAGTGAAAGCAAGGTTGTTTTTTTTTTTTTTTTAAATCCTTCCTTTGGCAATGATGGAACTGCTCGGATTTGACCTCCAAACTGAGATATCCAACATTTAACAAAATGTACTTTTATCAGTCACACCAGATTTTTTTTTTTCAAGCATTTTGCATGTTTACTATCCTGGACGTAATCAGAAAATGATATTCAGTGCTTGGTGATTTTGGATTCTTTTTTCCTCACAGTTGACTTTTACAATGTATACTGCAGGCTTCAGTATTTCATAACCTTGTTACCTGTGATTTTATCCCCTCTTTTTGTAATCTGTATGAAAACCACAGCTTAAAATCAATGGCGTGTTCTTTACTGTTTGCAGTCAGATAGAACAGCTGGTTTATTCTCAATGTTACGTGACAGATATTTATCTCTAACTTCCAAAGCTCTTGTTTGTTTGAACGAGATTGATGAGAAAATACGACAGGAGGAGAGAAAATGGGATGGAGGGAAGGCAACAACAAGAGCGAGAGAGGTGGGGGCGGGGTTTGACAGATGTAGAGCTACAGAGGTTCAGAGGTCAGACCAATAAACAAACAACACATCGATTTCCTGCCGCTCTCCACCATTCCCGGGGAAACCTCCTCGCCTCCACCATCCGGTTACGTTCATCTCCACTTATGTTAAAGACGGTACTTGCTGGGGGAAGCCCGTCCCCCACCCCTCCTCCACTACCACCACTACCACCACCTCATTTCTCCCTAGATAACAGCATCTCTCAGACATCAGCCAGGGACAGTGCATCTGAGGTCAACCACCACCAGAGATTGGTATTCATTTTAATAAAAAATCCAAACCTAGCTTCCACTCAGGTCTGTAGATTCCAAATAAACAGGAAATAAACAGCACAGAAAATCTCTTTCTCCATTTCCTGCCAGAATGTATCCCAAATCTGTGGAAGATCTGACCAAATTCAGTTAATAATTTTGGAAAAAAAAAAAAAATGTCAAAATTTTACTTGGTATTGTTCTTGAGGCTGATGGTCAGCAAGGTAATATTTTATAGTGCAAATCAGCCCTACTGATATTCTGAACTTTTACAAAAATCAGGTAAACAAACAGACTAAGTCACATCTCAGTTTTCTCCTTGTGGCTTTTTAGATTTTGTAATTTTACATAGTAATATCCATGCAGATCCATGCAGATTTTAGTCATACATTGACTAAAATCTGCATGGATCCAATGTGTAAATTCAACATTTAGATCCACCTCTAGAGAAATTATGATTCTTTCCTAATGGGATAAGAAAAAGATGTGGTTGAAGGGTTTAAACTGTACACTGAAAAGCTGCCTGAATGCTGTGAACATCACAGATCAATGATGTCCAACAGGAATAAGAGGTGGACGTTTTTCCTCTCAGGGACAGTTGGCAGGAAATAACCTTATGCCTTTGTTTTCCTCTTTAATTTCACCATCATATACTGCTGAGCTTTGTTTCCCCTCTGCCTTCATCCTATAGCTTGTCCTCCACTACAAAAGCAGAGCAATGGAGAATCTTTTTTTTCCAGTGTTTTTAATCCTTTTGCACCCTAATTGGCCTCTCTTCACTGTGAAGTGAGTTCAATCTCCAAGCAGATAAAACAAGTGTTGAGTGAGGGTGCAGGCTTTGTGGCACTGTGTTGCCAAGCATGAAGTGAGCAGTTTTGAACTACTATCCAAGCCTCTGCAATTAAAAACCATGGGAGTCATTAAAGTAACTTCTCTTTTTTAACTTCTCCAATGGATTATGGCTTCACCTATTCTCTGTTGGAGATGAGACGATGATAGCTACTCATAGATCCGCACCTCTTGTCTATGTGAATGAAGATTGGACTGATTAAAGCTGAGGCTTGGGTCATCTGCAGCCTTTCATTGCATCAGTAAGTCAAGTATCCGGTAGTGCGACTGTCCGTTGTGCGTGACCCTTTCTAGGGGCGAAGAACTTCCACAAAAGCTATGGCCCACCCATTGAAACACAATGACGCCGTTCTGTAGGTACCAGGATTAGCAACAACTGGTATTGATCCGGTGTTTCTTTCTTCCACTGTGTCCATATAAGAAGCCACTCAATATCTGCAAGCTTTGATTTCCTTGTGGCTATATCTGTCTCACAACTGATGCTTGAATGTTATTGCTGTAAATGCAGGAAAGGTTTGACTGCATTTGCTCCATCACACGATTCTTTTAAATGTGTTAAGCGTTTAAAAACTGCAGAATTTTCTTACAACCAGGACATGATTGTATTTGGTTGTGCAATTAGTAGTCACTGTCTCTGAACAAAACATATCCTTCCCATGTCTCCCTTACTTGGTCCAATCATTGGACTGACCACACTGGTTTCTTGCTCTCCCATCTCCCATGGAGTAAAAACCAGGCTTATGGCTCATGATAATCCCAATCCCCCAGTTTGTAAATTGTATATCAGTTGGTGTTATTCCACCCTGAAAGGTTCTTTTATTTCTTTTTCTTTTAAAAAGACAGAATGCAGCATATCCTCTCCACTGAGAAGAAATATATGCACAATGTCAGCATGCAGAAACAATGTAACATCCCAAAAAGGTGTTTATAATAATAATAATATGTGCATGATTAGAATTAAGGGCCACATGGTTGGTGTCCTGGTCAGAGCAAGGGCCTTTCTGCATGGGGTTTGCATGTTCTCCTTGTGTGTATGTGGGTTTTCACTCGGTTCTCCTGTTTCCTCCCACAGTCCAAAAACATGCAGATTTGGGGATTAGGCCAATTGGACACTCTAAATTTCCCGTAGGTTTGAATGTGAGAGTGAATGGTTGTTTGTTTCTATGTGACCTTGTGATGGACTGGCGACCTGTCCAGGGTGTTACCTGCCTTTTGCCCTCATGTGGAGGATAAAGCAGTAGAAGATGAGTGAGAGAGTGACTGATTAGAAGTGAAGGCCCAGATGGGTCAAAATCTAAGCTTTGTGATATTTTGGGGGGAGAATAAATATGGATATTTATTCACATTAGGGCTGCAGCTATTGATTATTTTAGTAATCGAGTAATCTATCGATTATTCTGACGATTAATCAAGTAATCGGATAAAAAAAAAAAAGAAACTGGTACGTTTTGCATTCTGTGTTTGTTTCTTGGTTTAGTTTGTAGTGGTCCCAGATTTTTGACACGTTCTGCCGTTTCTTACGCTGCGTATCTTCCCCTTGTTCCTCGCTGCCTTCATCTCTGTTGGCCATCCTTCCACACTTCAGTTGTTGTTAGCAGCGTAAGCTAACTTCATCTTAAGTGATCACCGGGCCTCCAACTTGGAACTTAGCATGGAGTGAGTTGATGAGCGGGGGGTGGGGGTGGGGGGCGGTTAGTTAGCGTTTGAAGATAATATGTTAATTTAATAAAGGACAATTTCATTTTTACCATTCCAAACAAAAAGAAAAATGGATCAATGAGACGTTTGGCCCTAACAGCATTGATAATTGTCTGTCCAGAATGAAAGAATAGTTTTTATCCTTCTTTCCTGACACCTTTAAATCTAAATAGATGACATAAAACAGCAAAAAAAAGGAAAAAGTTAAGTTTCTACTTTTTACAGTTCAAACTTACACTTTAATAAGCAGCTATTATAATAAATTAAGTGATATGATTGAAGTGATTACCTGACCGTGACCTGTGCACGCATTCACAGCATTCATGCACTTTCCTGTGCATTCTTGGAACAAGTGTTTGCAGCAGGAACCTATTTTCAGACTCGCTGCGTTCCTCGCTGCCTTCATCTCTGTTGGCCATCCTTCCACACTTCAGTTGTTGTTAGCGGCGTAAGCTAACTTCATCTTAAGTGATCACCGGGCCTCCAACTTGGAACTTAGCATGGTGTGAGTTGATGAGCGGGGGGTGGGGGTGGGGGGGGTTAGTTAGCGTTTGAAGATAATATGTTAATTTAATAAAGGACAATTTCATTTTTACCATTCCAAAAAAAAGAAAAATGGATCAAACAGACGTTTGGCCCTAACAGCATCGATAATTGTCTGTCCAGAATGAAAGAATAGTTTTTATCCTTCTTTCCTGACACCTTTAAATCTAAATAGATGACATAAAACAGCAAAAAAAAGGAAAAAGTTAAGTTTCTACTTTTTACAGTTCAAACTTACACTTTAATAAGCAGCTATTATAATAAATTAAGTGATATGATTGAAGTGATTACCTGACCGTGACCTGTGCACGCATTCACAGCATTCATGCACTTTCCTGTGCATTCTTGGAACAAGTGTTTGCAGCAGGAACCTATTTTCAGACTTAACCCGGCAACAGGAAATCTTATTTTCTGATTGGTTGATAGGTTGCGAATTCGAGAAAGCCATACAGATGGATTACACAGAGCATCTGCCTTTGCATCATCCATTCATAGATTACAATTTTATGTGTGGTGAGTTTGAACAGTGTGAAAAATGTGGCGTGTGAACTGTGATCACGTTGAAACCATCCTGGTGGACCATCAGCGTAAGTGATCGCATTGTGTTACTGACATAACCATCCGGGTGGAACACTGCCAGGAACTACACAAAATGTAATACTGTATTTAACGATTACTCGACGCAGACGATTTGCCTCGAGTTATTTTAGTAATCAAATTACTCGAATTTTTCTAGGCATTGTTTCAGCCCTAATTCACGTACTGACATCCAGTAAATGCATTTTTAGTTGTTGTTTTAAGGTGGCTCTGTTTTGTTTGTGGTTCTCAGCCTGAGGCCAAAAAATGTTGTCCTTTTCCTCCAGCTGCTTGCTGTAGTTTTAAACAATCATGAGAGAATATATAGGACACTTCATGGGGACTATTTCCATCAGCAGACGAATCCATATTTTGAGCGCTTGTGTTTTTGCGACAGCAAAACAGTGTGTGGAACCAAGTTGTGTGTTCACAATAATAAAAGGAGATGTCACCTGGTAAAAAGGTTCGCTGAGTAGATGTGTCCTTAATAGATTTAGAGCTGAATGGCAAAGAGGAAGAAGATACACCAGGCTGTGGTTACACAATCAGTCGCTGTTTGTTTGTCTTTACAGGGAATTTGTTAAAAATTAATAAACAGACAAACAAAAGGAAAATAGCAACAGTGTCAAGACCCACATGAGACTATGACATTTTAGGGACAAGCAAAGATACTGTATTGTTTGTGCCATTCATGAGAATAGCTGGCAGTGCATGGAAATGCAAATATTTACTGACAGAATGCACATGAAGTGCAGTGCCGTCCAAATTCACTTACAAAATTATCACCAAAATGCATGATTCACATGGAAGTTAGTTTTTGGCAGAGCATATTGAAACCACTGTTTAATGTGTGCCAGATTAACTGGAGGGCAAAATAATACTTCTTTAAAGCCTATAATTGTTGCTTTCATGTTAATTTAAAATCTAGTTTGGAAGAGGGAATATCTAACAGCAAGTTAAGATCCAGATTGTTTTGCCACACATTTTGGCAAAGCAGTTTCAGTGCTATAATATCTGTATTTGTTTATTCATTTGTTTGTCTGTTTACGTTATATGTTGGCTTATTTATCCAACTCTTTATTTTTTAATGAGTTGAAAATCCACCAGAGAATCCAGGCGATGAAACTTTAAAACATGTACAGTAGCAGCGAGGGGGAAATATTTACATTGAGGCCGGCCACAATCTCAGAAGATCCTCGAATGTAGGTTAGAACTGCAAAGTTAATATGCAAATGTCCTTATCTGCTGGGATTCACAAACAACCATCTTCCTGATTGATTTAATAAACTGCTTTTATCTTTCAAAGAGTTAATTAGGAGAGATGGGCCTTGCTTTGAATCCCAGCTTTCTGTGGCACATTTGAGAGCTTTCAAACAAAGAGAAACTTTCTCTCCCTCAACGTCACTGAAGTCACTTGTTTTTACAGTGCTTTTTTATTTGTGAGGCACAGAGCTGCTCCCTTCAATCAGGTTATAGCAGCTAATTCAGGTCTGTGGAACGTTATCCTGCAGATATACATGAGTGTAGGCTGCGACTAATGATTTATTTATTTTCATCTGTTTACTACTCAATTAAAGAGGTAATTGCTTGGTCCATAAGATGTCAGACAATGTTGAGCAGTATTTCCCAGCCCTGGAATTGGATTGGATTGTGATGTTTTCAAATGTCTTGTTTTGTCCACATGCCAAGATTAATCACTTTCTTTGTTTTACAGAGCAAAGAAAATAGAAAATATCCACCTTTACGAAGTTGAAGAAACAGTCCAAAAATGTTCTAGATAGTTTTTTTAATTTAATTTGATCAATTAATAATAAATTATTTGATTTAATCATTGAAGCTCTACTTGGGTTTTGATGAGTTTAGACTCATATTCATATTCACACTAAACCTCATATACAAAAACAAACAAACTTAAAATTGGATTTAATAGAAATATTGTAGTCTTTTATCTTACCAGCTACTTTTCCTTCACACTCATTTCATTCTGGCTTTGTTTACTGATTAGTCAAAACACAGCACTGCATGTGTTCATTATTGCACAATAAATAGTGCAGACCTTCCTTTGGCTGCTTGATAGTCTTGTAACACACTTTCAGATGTGTCCCTGTTGGTTCTGATGAACGGTAGAGTGGCACGTTTGTTCTGTACGTCTCCTCCATATGCCTTGATCCCTCTGGTCTCCTGGTGGCAGCCTTTCATGTCTCTGATCCTGCTTGCCTCGAAAATGAGGGCTTCAAAACTCTCGACGTGCCGTCACATAGCATGATGCGTCAATATTGGCATTTACTAACTTTTATAATGAGAGACATTCTCATCGATTGCACTGGATTCTGTGTTAAAGAATAGCAGGTAAATTTGATTCGTTTTATTCGACTAGTTTTCTGTTTGTCTTCTTAGTGTGAGTATGTGTAATGAGGTTAGATGCATCTGCTGTAAAGTTGGAGAGGAGGTTGGACCAAGTTGAGCCAACAAACATGACGCTGTCATGTCAAAAGTTTGTGTTTGTGTGTTGCTCCACTCTGCAAACCTATAGGGCACGAGAGTTCACATTGTGAGGTGACAAACTGGTGAGCTGCTTGCCACTGACCATAAAAACAGGAGGGCGGGGCAGAGAACGGGATTCTCCTCCAGTCAAGGGAACGGCGACGTGAACTACCAAAACTGCCAAGGCCCCTAAAACAAAACA
>JAFBJR010000129.1:1743778-1803627 GCA_016785285.1 Brachirus orientalis
TGGGAATAATGAATCCCACGGGGAGGGGGGGGGGTCTGAATGGTTTTGTGCTTAATTAAAGTTTACAGACGGCTGTGACGAGACGCAACGTCCTGTTTTCTGAAAATATTTGCAGAGCGTGTTGCAACCCCTTTGTAAACATTTAAGAGTCTTAATCAACTCATTAATCTAGCAAATTGCAATCATAACATTCAATTGTTTTCTGATGGATAAATACATGATAAACAGTCACTTTTTTTAATTCGACCAGTCTGTGCCTCATTGCTGCCCCCTTTGTGTTCAACATTCAGAAAACACAGCAGGCATTAGGCTTGTTGTTTTATCTTGAATACAACCCATAACTGTAGAGGCATACTTTTCCTCTGTGGCAGCTGTGTCTTCTCCTGTGTCAGTTGCTGGAAGAATCATATGTGGATCATCATTTATCTGAATCTGTATGTCCTAAGCCTGCACAGTACCAAATGAAAAATGTCTGCTCTTGTTTTGTATTGTTTTAAATATGAATTATGGAGGTGAAGGTGCTCACATAGCATTCACCTTTGTTTTTCAGCTCATGCACAGTTCATCATAACTGGTTCCATCTGGTATTTGGTATCTGGTACATTCACACAGATGAGAGCATAGGCATCCATTGATGGTCCTTTGCAAACCTGTGCGTGATTATGGAAGCAGAAAGTTCATATTTGGTTCAATATGTCAGCTCCGGTGAACTGTTTCCATTATATTCTATGACAGTGAAGACACTTTCAAAGATATCGTCCCCTTAACGTGAAAACCAGCAGTTCAAGAATCGCAGCACCGATGCCGAGCTAGCTGCAACTGACTCGATTGGAGTTTCGCTTGAATGTCCAGTTTCCAACTGTGAATCAGAAAATGTCCCTACATCCAGCAGTAGTTCCATTATTCACCGTCTGAGGAGCAGCTCCAGGATCTGTCTGTACATGACATCATCACCGCAGTGCGTCTCTCTGCTGTTCGACTCAATGACAGGCTCCCTCACATTTACTAATTAGAGCTGAGGAGAACAGTATTTCAAAAATTACATGTGGGAGTTGTAGTACAATAGCCTTTCTGAGGCCAAACACCCCGTAATATATGAAACATATGTAGGCACTCAAACAACATATAACTGTGAACCATGTTTTCCCTTAATGGTGGGCATTGATCTCTTCAGGTGGTTTACACTGCACCTGACTACAAGGACTTGGGCACATAGGAGCACCTTATGTCATTTAAATAGGTAAACCAACCATTTCCAGAAGGCATTTGTTTAAATTTTTGCACATAATTTAAAACCGGTACACATAAATATTATGTAAACATGATAAAGTCCTGACCCAGTCTCTGGTAGTGACTAGTCTAAACTATTTTTTTACACTGTAGAAATAACTGCCTTCTATCATCTATCAGTAACTGGAGCAAGAACAAAGGAAGACAGAGATGTCCACATACAACTGCCCTCAATCTATATGAGATATTCTTAAAAAAAACAAAGGTAAGAGGCTAATGTTTGAGCGCCCTTTTGCATTGACTTTTTAAAAATTTCATAATACAGCACCAATTCCAAAGAAAAGTTGGGATGCTGTGTGAAATGTAAATAAAAATAGAATACAATGATTTGCAATGCTTTTATTCCCAATAGAGCATAAACAATTTACCATTTCATGTAAAATATTAGCTAATTTTTAAGTTGATGGTAGCAACACATCTCAAAAAAAACTTCCCAGATGTTTACAGACGATGGTAAGTGAGGAGACCTTTTGCTGGAGTTAGCTGTTCAACAGTCCTGGGCCTTTGTTGCCAGATTTTTCATTTCATGATCCACCAAATGTTTTCTATTGGTGAAAGGTCTGGACTGCAGACAGGCCATGCTGTTGTGATGGATACAGTTTGTGCACTGTCTTGCTGAAATATGCAAGTCCTCTCCTGAAAGAAACATTTTCTAGATGGGCCATATGTTGCTCTAAAACCTCTATGTACTTTTTCAGCATTGATGGTGCCTTTCCAGATGTGTAAGCTGCCCACACCATAGGCACTAATGCAACCCCATACCATCAGAGATGCAGGCTTTTGAACTGTCCACTGATAAAAAGCTGGATGGTCCCTCTCCTCTTTAGTCCTCAGGACACAGCGTCCATGGTTTCCAAAAACTTTTGATTCATCTGACCACAGAATTTTCCATTTTACCCCAGACCATTTTAAATGAGATTTGGTCCAGATTGTGTTCACATATGGCTTCTTCTTTGCATGATGCAGCTTTAACTTGCATTTGTGGATTGCATTAGACAGTGATTTCAGGAAATGCTCATGCAGTGATTTCAGTAGAGAATCATGCCGGTTTTTGAATGCAGTGCAGCCTCAGGGCCTGAAGCTGAGCATTTGGCTTTCACCTTTGGCCTTGTCCCTTGCACACAGAGATTCCTTCTGATTTTTTGAATCTTTTGATGATATTATGCACTGTAGATGGTGTAATCTTTAGCGTCTTCACAATCTTACATTGATTATTAATTGGCACAGTTTCTGAAACTGTGCCAATTAATTTTAAGACACTATTTTAAAAATAGCCTGTAAAACATGTTTGCATTATATATTTGTAATAAGGTCAATACTGGCTCTGTTTTCATTCTGCTCAAAAGATTTGTTGGATTCAATTTCAAGGTAAAAACATGCCATAGTTATTTTTTTTATAGTTATAGTATAGTATAGTATAGTATAGTGTAGTGTAGTATAGTATAGTATAGTATAGTATAGTATAGTATAGTATAGTATAGTATAGTATAGTTATATTTTTTTCTCTGCTTTAATGGCATGTGAAAGTTAAAACTGCTGTTGAACATCATTGTTGATAGAAGAGAATATTATAAAGTGTAACTGGATGATCCCTGATAGAAAACCACCTCGAACCTCCAGGCTGAGCCCTGCTTGCTGATCTGCATTGTTCACACTGTGTTTAACAAGTATTGTCACATTTTTTAATGTTGGCACAGTCGGAGAGCTGAGACCTGCTGACCCAGAACAAACTAAATTACACTTATGTAATGCTCACTGCTGAATGAATCTATTTCTGGCACTTATATATGAACCAATTAAATGCTGTCTATCAGACATGAAGGGTGTCAGGTTGTCTTTAACTTCACTGTGGAATCCGTAAAAACATAATTACTGAACACGCAGTGCCTACAAAATGACATATGTAGGCTCTTTCTTGTGGGGGAGTCTCGTCCCAAATGTACAGAATTACAAGTGACGTGTTTCACTACCAAAAAACAAAATTGACAGTAATTAATTGAAGTATTTTTAAACAGTTTTTTGTATGTAATTAGATTAAATTTCATGTTAATCTTATATTTTCTCAGCTGTCATTCCCGCAAATGACATGATTCATTTGAATAATGTAAATCTGTAAAAACTGAAAACAATTTCAAAAATAAAAATGCCATCAGTATTTTGCTGCCCTGTTTTTCCATTCTGTCTGGTTTAGTCTTTACATGTGTTGTTTGATTGATTATAAGTTGCATTTACTCTGAATCAGAAACACGCCTTATAGTTAGTTCTGATTCAGATTGACATTCGATAAATACTTTGCTTTAAGATGAACAAAAATTTATTCTAGCAGCAGCCTTCTTTTCCCTTTGGGGCAAAAAACTGAATTGAAAGCCACAAGTGCCTCGCTTCTCATATTTATCAAATCTGCTGTGTTCTGTGGAGTGAGGTATACCTTCCCTGGCTGCCTTTACTGATACACATATTTTAACAGAACACAGGGAGTCCAATTATTTGCCTGCTTCTCACTTGTGTTCCTGGAGAGCCCTACTCAAGTGATTGGCTGCTGAAATGCACACTGACATCTATTTCTCATTCATGTCTGCCACACTTATTCCTACCAACAGTAATTTCTAAACTGATTTCCCGCACAGACTCACCTCAAGTGTCTGCAGTCTCTTCTTGTCAGGGCATGAAGCCACTAATGGTAAACTGCAAAAAGACCATTTCTAATCTCACACCTTCCCTTACTTTTGATGAGTCCTGAAGCGGAGCTGAAGTAATGTCGGACCTGGATACCTCAGAAAGTGGCAGGAAATTCAGCCTTTGGCTGCTTGAATCATTGTGCTACTGACTGCTGTCTTTGCAGATGGTTGGAAACAAAATCTCCTAAACAACCTGTTTGTTAAATGTAATTTCACTGCTGACTATTAATAAAATCCAGACATTTCAAATAACTGTTCCTTCTGACAAATCTGGAAACTGCTCAAGCTGCGGCGCACAATCCGCGGAAGGTTCATTTTACCCTGTGTGCTTGCATAATATTTGCTGCATGATGACAGGAAGGCAACACGGTGGCAGGCGTTTGATTGACAGTCACTCAGGGGTGTGCCATTTAACCATGGTGACCTTCCACACATGTCACTGCCCTTATGAAAAGGTCACCCTTGTTGCACTAATGAGTCATTTGATTTCATGACTGTCTGATGCAGCCAAACAGTTGTGCTGTGTAAATATTCACATTTTTCGGTGGAGTCAGTCAGTGAAGCTCATATTGTCAGAGGTGCATGACGGTGAATATTGATTGTTGTCTTTTGCACTTGTCAGTTTAAATGCAACACTTTGATATGGTTACTGTAAACATGTGAATAAGTGGCTAAGGTGTTGGCGTTGGTAAGGTGTTGAAGAACATTTGTGGTTGCCGACTGAAAAGAGGTACGCGCTTGTTAAGGATTTATCTAATTTTTGATTTAAGCTCATAGAACTGCAAGAGAATGATTTGTCTCATTCATTTGCACATGAACACACCAAGCGGCAGCCATTGTGGCCTTTATTGAGTGGAAAATGGGTCAGAGCAGACATCATTTTGGTCACAAATTGTTGCTTTTTGAGCAATTCACTATCTACTTTCTTGCAAAAGACAGATTGAGAAACTGTGAGGTCAACGAATCCAAACATTCCAAAAACTTAAGAGCCGACTCTCCCATTAATTGTCACATCAAAGTTCTCTCTTCAGAACTGTGATCTCCAAAACCAGCTATGTCATCACACTGATTACATCATGATGACAAAAGTGGAATTATTTTCTCAGACGTGGAGGAAATAAAAACCTCCTCTGAGCTTTATGTGCAAAGTCAGGGGATGCCCCTTTAGAAATACCTGAAGCCAGAACAATTGGTTTGCATTTACAGAGTTAAGCAAATTCTGATGGTGAAGTTGGAACACAGATTTCCATCTGGTGTTCAGATGGTAACTGGCAACCCCCTGGTCATAATTTGATAATCAATATCATCTCTTATCTCTCTGAACATGTACTGAATGTTCATCGTAATGCGTGTTCTGATCCTTAAGAGCTGTTTAGCCTCTGTGATTGCGTGATGTGATGACGGACTGTAAAATTAACAGCCATTGTTGTTCAGACTTTCTATTAACTTCTACCAAACAGCAAACATCAGTCATTAAAGCCATGAAGTATGAGTGCTCCTTTCACTGCCATCCATCTGCTCTACCCTCCTCTTTGCTTCAGGCCATGTCACATAAGGTAACGTGGGAATTAGCAGAATAAGCAGATATTATCTTACAACTCCATAATGGAAGCACATAACTAAATACCTCGAGGAAATTGCATAAACAAAAAGGTAATTGATTCCAGGCAAGCTGCAGGTGGACACTTAATTACAGGAAATTTATTAGGCAATGTCCATTAATCACATTGACATGAAGTTATTAAAGGGATGCACAGTTTGCACTCACTGGATAATGTAATAATATTAGGACGGGATGCTAAACCAATAGCATTGTTCTACACAGACATTGTTTAAATGAGATAAATATGAAGCGACGGCATGAGGAAGTGTAATTAAATATTTACGCTATTTTCTTTTTAATATTTATCACTGGAGAGAAATTAGGGACACAATGTCTGTGCATACAGTAAACAACTCTTTATGTCTAAGAGCGAGACAAATACGTTCGGATGATGACTGCGACAAATAATGCAGCTTCAACTGCCGTCACAATGAACTGTGCCGATCCTGCTTCAGCTACAGCTGTTTCCACAACCTCCTGTCTCGCACGCTTTCTACATCACTTTTATTTCAACTGTGTTTTTCAGTCGTCTGTCTCTCCTCCGACAAAACAGATACATTTTTTTTCTCTAAATCAATACAGCTTCTCTATTTATACCAGCCTCAAGGGCCATGTACTTTAAACATGTATTTTTATGCTTTCAGTCTGTTTTCTCCTGTCTTAAAAAAAATGTGTGACACCAGCCCAACACTGACTGGTTACTATTGTTATACAGCTTTCATAAACCATTATTACAGCAACATCAACAACTTATAACCAGTCACATCAATGCTTCTAGTATTCCTGCTGCTCTTGTCAGTGCTTATCCAGAACCAATTTCACTTCTACCTCTAACCTTCTGATATAACTGCCTTCCTTTGTTTTTATGTCATTGAGACAAATTATGAATTGAGATATCGCACTCATTTTCTACCGCTTTATCCTCCCCATGAGGGTCGCAGGGGGCACTGGTGCCTAACTCCAGCTGACATAGGGCGAGAGGCGGTGTACACCCTAGACAGGTCGCCAGTCCATCACAAGGCCACATAGAGAGAGACAACCATTCACTCTCACATTCACACCTACGGGCA
This sequence comes from Brachirus orientalis, assembly GCA_016785285.1. Lineage (NCBI taxonomy): Eukaryota > Metazoa > Chordata > Actinopteri > Pleuronectiformes > Soleidae > Brachirus > Brachirus orientalis. The sequence goes on from JAFBJR010000129.1 coordinate 1,750,420, forward strand.
ATTTTGAGTGTCCAATTGGCCTAATCCCCAAATCTGCATGTTTTCATACTGTGGGAGCCCAGTGAAAACCCACGCACACAAGGGGAGAACATACAAACTCCATGCAGAAAGGCCCTTGTTCCGAGCAGGTTGTGAACCCGGGACCTCTTGCTGCAAAGGCAAACGTGCTGAATTGAGGTATCTCTTACAATGCTAATATAAAGTAGTTGCACGAAAATAAAACGTTACACATGTAACTCTTGACATGTTGAGAGTTCTGTTTCTTGAAACAATCTTAGTTTGACTGTTCTAAAGCTGTAAAACCCGACCCCTGCCTGTGACAGTAATCCTCACTGACAAACTGCTCTCTTTCCAAGAACCTGTCTGCAACCTCCTGAAGGAGAGACTTGGATAAATTGGCCTTATTCCCCACACACTCTGAGGCAAGTGGCAATTAAACCACTGATTAACGTGAGCCTGCTCTCAAACACAACTTCATAGGAGTCTGACAGAACAGTGGGGAGAAGGGGAGATAATTCAGAAATCTCCTGACCTTGTGCTTATTATCTCTGGTTAATGACTGTTGCTGCTGATGTTGGCCTCGTGATGAAGCAGGAACCTGGTCAACCTGTTTGATTAATTTTGTACATTTTCCCTCTGTCTTGTGTTGGTTTTGTGTGCAGTGGAAGCCATTACAGAAGGCACATCCTCAGGGGCATTAACCTAATTTTCTAGCTCACAATATAACAGAGATAAATACATTATACACATTTGTATTGGATACTAAATCAATTAATTTGTTGGGTTTTTTTTTAGTCTCATCAGGATAAATGTAAAATTATCTACAGTCAATTGTTATTTAGTAAATGAAACCAAGGCACATGTAAAAAAAAGGACTGTTAAAATTTTAAGTATACATCTAACATCTGTATAATACTTTAATCTGTTGATTAAAGCTATACAGTGAATTCCTACATTACCCAGAATGCAATTCATCATGCAGAACAATTAACTTCTCCAGTTTTTGTGAAAGCACCTGGTAACTGGTAACTTTCTGAGACCAAGAGACCAAAGACTGGAGCGTGAGTCTGGAGCAACAGATCGTAGCAGCTGGTTGATTCATTGCTATTGATCCATGATGTGATCAGATTGATTATGGTTATTTTGTGCTGTGGGGTGGTTGAACGTCTTATTAAGCACAGGGTTACAGTCACTAAATTTGGTATGTGACCTGGGGGGGGGGTGTACATCAGCTACAGGGACCAGCAAAGCCCTTACATGCCTCAGTTTGATCCCATAACAGATTGATACACCAAATAGGAGCTGACAAGCATTGCTAAAGATGCCAATGGTAATTAATTAGCATCTCATTTTGACCGCAGCATAACAGGATGTGGAGCTTGCTTCTCTATGCCATTTCCCCCCTAGGCTTTGTATTATCAGGGTCAAAATCCTGGCTCTGTGCTCTGAGGGCCACTTAATAAATTGAGGAGGGCACATTGACAGTCAGATTTTCATGGCGCGCCCCCATCTTCCCGTTTCCCAGCGCCTATGGCTATGACAAATGGTCCCAGCTTCAGTGCCGTCAAATGCAGCTCAGGAGATCAAAAAGCAACTTAGAGGGAATCAAAATGTGTCCCTTTTTTCGAGTTAATAGTGAGAACCTTTAAACTGGCATTTTGGCACTTGGCCATTGTCTCTCATGGGGATGGAAAGAGGTCAGAATCTGCTGGTGTAGGTGTTGAAGTTTTAAAATTTTAAAGTACTGGTCCCTTTTTTATCACTCCAAAATGCTGTTCCACCCTACATTTGCAGCTCTGCTTTAACTTTGTTGTATTCTCTCTTTCCCCATCAGAAAATATGATTCACTTCATCAGCAAAAATAACAATAAGTGGGATCAGAGTTCAGAGCAGTCACATTCACTGTAATACAACGTGGAGCTGGCCTCTCTTCTGGTGTTCTGTGTGGAGATTTGGTTCAGCTTAGTGTTTTTCTTCTTCTAAGTGGCTGGTGAGAAAACTTTGCCTGGAATTAGGATGTCCACACCCTAGTTATCTGTTAATTAAAGGCTGCGGTTTGATCGGTACATGCTGCAGTAAGAGAAAACAGACGAGATGAAAACTGATGCTGCTTGAACTAGAGAGATGGAGTCGTACACATTCCTGTGGTGAAAACATGCTGGACTTTAAGTTGGGGCTGCTTGGCTACCTCTCTTTTTTGTACAATCGAGACACAAACATAGTCTTGTGCTATTTTTAAAAAGCGTAAAGAACATATTGCAAAACAGAGTTGTCACAATCCTAAAGTGCTGCATTTTGTCAATGTTTGATACAAACGGGCTGCCTGTCTGTCACAGTCAATACACAAAACACAACATAATAGACAGAATCCATCAGGACAGCAGTGACACATGTTGTTAATGCAGAGATATATTATATTATGGGTATTCCTATAATATAGAGAAAGTCAGAAACTGCTAACACTTAAAAAATTAAGCAAAGCATACATCTCAAAAAAAAGCTACAATATCCCTGGCCACTACAAGAATCTCACCACCTGAACACCAGCCTGTTTGTGTCATGCTGCATGCACACATACTCTTATGTCCTTAAATGCATGTCGCACAATCTGATCTAATACAGCTGCAATCATAAAATAAACATCGGACCCTGTCACGCCACTTCTGTTTTCATTCATTAAATGCATTTTTCAAAGTTTCTGAGTTTAAATCTCCCTAAGGGTCACAGTGTTCTCAACATATTAAATGGCCATGGAAAGTTCGAATTCAGGTACACCAAAGAAAAACACCCAAATTTGCAGTTACAGGCATTTTCCATGACAGCAGCAATTTAATCCTTTTTTTTCTTCTTTTGTGGTAAGATGTTTTCATAATCCCCTCTGGATTTCGTTGCCATACACTGTTTGTATCAGTCTTTTTTTTTTCTTTATTCCACCTTAGTTTTTTGAGCAGTGCATGTGAAAATAAACTAAAAAGTGCAACAAAGAGGAGAGATGACAAAAGACAGAAAAGGAGAACTGATGTGTTTGATCACATTGTGGCTCCATTTGGGCCAAAACAGACGCACAGCTTTGCTGCAGTATTACATTCATTTTTTAACCTCAACAACCCTGTCAAAGCCTGTTTGAACTTTATCAGGATCAATTCACTCGGTGTGCATGTTTCCAAGCAAATTAAAAAAATCAGTATGGTGGCTGAAATCAAGACGACTTGTGTCAACAAATGCATCATCATTCACTTCACAAAGACATTTCAGCCCTTAAGCAAAGCTGCTGTTTACCTGTGGACTTTGAGTTTTTTAGGTTCACTGTTTTCAAGGAATGCTCTTGCTTTCTGGGATCAAGACAAAAGAGCAAAGCTTAAACATTTGTTGTGAATTAAGTCTTCAGGGGAATAGAGTTGAAAGAGAAAAAGCACCTCAGCTGCAGCCTGGAGATTGAAGGGGGTACAGTAGGTAGATTGAAGCGTCCTGCCTCTGCCAACCACAGCGCCGCACTCAGATACTGTGGTTTATTGGATCCAGGCTGTGTGGATTTGGGGGAACGAGGCACAGCTCGCCCGCCCAGTGAAACCACAACAGAAGGCATGAAAACAAACTTCTCAGAATAGCAGTGCTCTCCGTAGTTTGGCTGTGTGTTCAAAGATCTGTGGGGAGATGTTTGATCTTAGTTCAGTAATCAACCGTTTTTGTCAAAAGCTGCACCAGGCGACTCAGTACTCTGGTGGCTCCAAATGGCAGCAAGAGGCAACTGCCTCGACTCAGTGGGTGCAATCGGCAACTTTTCACCTTGAGGCAACAGACAGGCATGGTTTTAGCTATGCACCTTTGTCCAATTGTGGTTAAAGTCTTCTCCTAACACTTGTCAGTCACCCCAAGAAACTATAAGCAAAAGTTGAGCTGATAGACCCTTTTATCCTAGCTGCTTCCAATTTAGGAAACAGGAAGAAACAGTTCCCCAGGTTTATGTTAGTGTCTTTTTTTTTTTTTTTTCTTTCCTAATAGTGAATATTTGCTGCTTTCATTTGTCGCTTCCATTTATTGTATTTAAAAGCCACAGTCCTTATCAATCCCTAATTTTAGGATTGAAAAATATTAAACTGATCTCACAGATGTATTTTCATTATATTTTTCAGAATAGTTTCAATTCAAACCTAATATATATAACAGTGGATGGACACTTGAGAGTTGATTTCAAAACAAATGAAGAATGGCATGACTGCAAGTGACTGACTGTGATGCCAAAGATTTACATTCCCAATCTGTATACCTATATCTTTGTTTTCTGCACTTTATAAAACATATTATTATAACTATGCATGCTACTATATGCAGCAATGTAATGATGAATCTGGTGAATTTCAACATCAACATGCTGTGTTTCTGGGTGTGAAGCTCTGTTGCAAATGTTGAATATCAAAAACGTGTGTAAAACACAATGCCTGGAAGTTGATATAAAGCCCATCAACTGAATTAAATTGTTTTAATGTGGCAAAAAAAGGTTGCATACAGCGACTTTAACTACACTGAAGCCACGCAGCGTGACATCAGCGCGTCACCGCTGCAGTTTTAAGATATGTGTGGAAACAGCGGGTTGATAATCGAATAAAACAAACAGCCGAGGCCAGAATAAGACAGAGGAGCACAGAAAGATGATGTACATTATGAGAACATGAATGCATAATAAGTGACTGCAATTAGCTCGGGCCAGCCATTGGCATATTGTAATTAATGTGCTGCCTGTACATCGAATCAGTCAGAAGAGGCTCAGTCTAATTTGGGCATGGGATGGGTGGGGGTGCAGATCAGATCCTGGGATAATTGTGGGTGACTCCAGTCCCACTCAGTCGGCGGGGAGGGACAAGGCTCAGGTCTCAAGAGAACGTTAAAAAACTGTAAATCCCCCCTTCATGATTTGAACATGTGCCCTGCAGAGCTCACTGCACGAACACAGACCGGAGTGGGGGAAGGTGATGGGGGTATAGAGAGAAAGAAAGAAAAAAAGTGTTTTACATTCACAGATGATCCTAATTTGGTGTGGTTTGGAGTGTAATTTAGATCAAACATAGCCATGTAAATGAGTCAGGGTTTTCATAATTAGGTGCCTCTGAAGAGGGGTGGAGAGCGAAAAAGGGAAGAGAGGGGAACAGTTCGGACCACATCAGTAGGTGTGGCGTTTCTCCCCATTTCTGGAGAGAGAGAGAGAGAGAGAGAGAGAGAGAGAGAGAGAGGAGAAGTGAGCTGCAGTGAGCACACAGGGGTTAGTTTAGGGGAAAACACACTCCCAGTGGCACACAGCAACAAAATAGGTCACTCTGCACCGATTTGGCTTGTCTGTTTCCACTAAGGAACTGACTCGACTCAGTGTTTGGTACAGAGGAAGGAACTGGCCTGCTGCCAGCACCCACACACAAAGACGGGGCCCCATTTTCCCCCAGTGGGGACTGTTGATTTAGGATTACTGTACAGAAATATTACGGGTATTGTGTAGGTGTAATGTTTACAATTTAGGGAAACGAATGAGGAGCAACAGGAGAATGACGTATTGCTTCTATCAGCGCTATTCAAATAAGCCAGTTTACAATAACTGCACAATGACAGCCAGTTAGTAAATTATTCTATAAACAGAATATGATACACAAATACAAATAAAATAATGAACTTTTCTCTTTTTTACCCTTCATGTGTACATGATGTACCACAAATTACATATACTAATGAATAACTCCAGAAATTCCCTTAAAAATTCATGAATAAATGGGAATTAAAATGGATGTTGAAAACAATTATGCACAATTGAACATCTTTTCAAGTATGCACGCAAATGAATCTATAAACAAATAAATAATTAAATAATCAAATGAATAATAGATTGGATGAAAAAAAAAAAGTACTCATTTGATTAAAGGTAATATAAACCAAAATAGATTGTTTACTGTTTTAATAATTTGTTTCATCTTTTCATTTATTTATGGGTTTTTCTAGGCAAAAAAAATCTGCATCAAAAATGCCTCAAATTTTACACTGAAGTTGTATATATGTATTAGTAGATTTACAGAAAAGCATCAAGTGCAGTATATATTCAGTAAATCAATTTTAAGAGATCAGTAAATTGGTCATTAAATGCACATTTGGTGCAACATTCAATATGTTTGGCAAGCTTAATTTTTAATATAACTTTAGGAATGCACAGCAGCATTTGCACATAGTCAAAGATGAGGTAAAAAAAAAAAAAATACAAACATCTGACAGGAGGATATACAACATTTGTTGATGAGTTTACAAGTGAACCAACAGACAGGGAGCAGCAGTTGACATTTTGTTATTTGCAGCTGCCAACATGCAGAAAGTGCAGCTTTCTCTCCGGCTGTAACCCCAGCAAAGTTTGAACTCTGAGGCTCCAAAAGCCAAATCGTTTTGCCGCCTGTCTGTCTGTACTTCAAGATAAGAATCACATTCAGGGTTTTATGCTCTGCATAGGATGCCAAGAATTCAAAAGTGGGATGGAAAATGCATGTGATGTGCAGTTTACTAACATCAAGCTGCTTTGTTTCTGGGTTTTAAAGTGGAAACAGTTTTTAAACTTTTGCTGCCAAAGTGTGTATAAGTTGCCTCTTTATCTCTGGCGTGGGTAGAAGTGAGGGCCAGTGAGGCCACCTGCACAGAAGGTAAATGCAACATGGCGGGATTGTGAACCTCCCCAGGGATGCTGGGATAGCCACATGGCCCGCCAGATCTGCCAGGGTGGCCTCGGCGACACCCGGCTGGGTGCCGTGCTGGGTACCACACTGCTAAGCCTGGGGATTAGTAAACGGTGCCACCTATCTGATGAAAGCAGAGCCAGTGGGGTTGTCTCCTCTCTCTCTACATTTATGATCACCCCCTCCTTCTCTTTGTCTCTCTAGTATCTCGTTTGCTTCTCTCTGTGTTTCTGGCAGCAGTGGAAAGCACATACATGCTACCATGCTGGTAGTAAAATGTATTGTTGGCTCTGAGCTCATAATATCTTGGAGTGAGGATTGAAAGCGAGTCCAAGAAGAGGATGTTACCTCACTTCCTCTCTGTGATGTGACAAGCACTCACACAAAGCAAATTGATGCTTTTAAAACAGATTATGCCCAATTTCTTATGACAGTCAGTCCAATAAATCATTCACTGATGAAATGACTTTTCCTCAGCGTACACAGTTTATATATATTTTTTTTACAGTACTGAATGATACTGAGTTTATTCAACCTTGTCTACCCTGCTGCACCATCACTTCTGCTTTAGGTTTCCCAGAAGTCACAAGAGCTCTTGTATGTTTTAAAGGTCCAGTGTTTAAGAATTAGTGACATCTAATGGTATAAATGCAAATTGTAACACACAAAGGACTTCTTCGCTCACTCCTCTCTCTCCCAGGTGCTTCAGAGAACTACGGTGTCCTTTACATGGCAGAAGGAATTTGTTTCCTTGTTTGTGCACTAATGTTCTGCTTCAAAACACAAAGAGCATGACTGGTTTGTCTGTTCAGGCTGCGACTGCTGTTGAGACATGGTGGTGCAAGATGATGGCCCTCATTAAGCAAGACCTTTGCCTCGTGCACATATGGAAAGCTTATTCTAATGTTACAAAAACCAAAGGGTTTTTATTTTGAAGCAAGTATACACATATATAAACATACTCATGGTATATCTCTGCCAGTTAACCCTCTTAAATGTTAGGCATTGTACCTGTAAACCCTTTGAAAACAAGTGGAAGTCATTTGAATCTTCTGCATTGACAAGATCAATCATTTGAGAGTGACTTGGCCTGTAAAAGCAGTTGTTTGTGAGTTTTCAAAGACACGTTGTCTGAGGCCTGATGATTATTGTCATTATAACTGTCTTGGTTGACATATTATTTATAATCAAATGTTTAATTCTTTAATGTTTAGTATCAATCAAAAGTTTAGACGTACCTTTTCTACATTATGAAGGAACACATATGGAATTACAGTATGTTGTAAACAAAAATGTGTTAAAGAAACCAGAATATGATATTGTTATTTTAGATTTGTCAAAGTAGCCACCTTTTTTCTTCGAAGTCATCTTTGCACATTCTTGTCATTCTCACAATCAGCTACATGAGGCAGTCACCTAGAATGGTTTTCCAACAGTCTTGAAGGAGTTCCCAGAGTTTCCCATTATGTCTGAGACCATCAGTTGTTTTGTGCAGAGGTAGGGTTTATACAGTCAATAGCCTGATTTACTACTGTTGTAATCCATATTATGGCAAGAATCACTCAACTAAGTGAAGCGAAACAACAGCCCATCATTACTTTAAAACATGAAGGTCAGTCAAGTCCGGAAAATTTCAAAAACTTTTAACATATCACACTGTTGGTGATTTATTCAAAATCCAAGGCACACTTAACCAACATGGCTACCACAGCTTTCTGCAGCCACATGTCATCCCATCTGATTTTCGCTTAGTGGGACCATTGTTTGTTTTTCAACAGGACAATGACTTCAGATAAACCTCCAGACTATATAAATGCTATTTGACCAGAAAGAGATGGATGGAGCGCTGTGTCAGATGAATAGCTTCCACGATCACCTGACTTAAATCCAGTTGAGACGGTTTGGGAGAAATTGGACTACAGAGTGGAGTCAAAGCAGCCAGCAAGTGATCAGCACTTCTGGAACTCCTTCAGTACTGCTGGAAAACCATTCCAGGCGACTACCTCATGAAGCTGATTGTGAGAATGCCAATAGTGTACAAAGCTGACATCAATATCATATTATGGTTTCACTAACACATTTTTATTTACTATATGTAAGTGTAGAACTGTATGTTCTGTACTGTATGTTCCATATATATAAATCCCCCTCTCACCCACTTGGGCGGTCTTGTCTCTTTGTCAAGCTCGGGTCCTGGGAGTTTGAGAGTTCTGTGCAGTATCTTGGCTGTTCCTAGGACTGTGCTTTACTGGACAGAGCTCTCAGATGTTGTTCCTGGAATCTATTGGAGCCATTCTCCCAGTTTGGGGGTTACAGCTCCCAGCATTTCTATCACAACTGGAACCACAGTTGCCTTTACTCCCCACATCTTCTCTAGCTCTTCTCTCAGCCCTTGGTATCTCTTAAGCAGCTCATGTTCCTTCTTTTTGAGGCTGTCACTTGCCACATCTGTCACTATTGCTGTCTTCTGCTGCTCTTCTGCTCGACTAACACTATGTCTGGTGGGTTTGCCATCACTAGTTTGTCTGTTTGGATGTGGAAGTCCCATAGGATCTTAGCCCTGTTGTTTTCAATCACCTTTGTAGGTGTCATCTTGATCCTGGGATCTCCAGTCCAAACTTGGTTCAAATGTTCCTGTACACTATTTCAGCCACTGGTTGTGGCTTTCTCCAACCATTGGTATGTTTTACCGATATCAGCCACTTCTTCAATTCGACAATGGAACATGCCATGTAGGGTCTTGTCCTTCCATGTTTGCCCCTCTGTCTCCTCCTCTCTGCTGGGTTTCAGCTGCCTGTGGAATTCACTTGGCAGGTCATCATTGGGGGCCATCTTCTTGATGTATTCTTGGATGTTGATGATTTCATCCTGGAAAGTGGCTTTGACAGTCCTATATTTGACTAGTCCTCGGCCTCCTTCCTTCTACTTAGTGTACAACCTTGTGTGCTGGACTTAGGGTGAAACCCTCGATGCATGTGAGGAGCTTCCTTGTCTTGACATCAGTGGCATCTACAGTATTGCTTCCTTTGACCCGCCAGTTATGCCAGCAGGGTATCTTATTACTTGCAGAGCGTAGGTATTGATGGCTTGGATCTTGTTCCAATCATTCAGCTGTCTCTAGAGGACCTGTCTCACTCTGTGTAGGTAGTTGGTTATCTAGGTATATGATTTATTCATGGTTCCCATTTGCTTGTGGGATCCCAAGGTATTTGTAGCTGTCCTCAACATCTGCTATGTTGCCTCCAAGTAGTTCTGTTCCCTCAGTTCTGATCATCTTCCCTCTCTTTGACATCATATATATACTTGACTAAACTTACTAACAGCTATAGCCACATGCTTCATAACATAAATCTATAAATATATATGTATACACACATATATATATGTGTGTGTAGGAGGCCAATAAGTTAAGTCAAGTGCTCTTATCAGTGGCTCCACCGTGCACCTCGTGTCTTAAACTAAGATGATTTTCTTTTCTTTTTCTCCTCAAAATATCCACCTCACACCTCTTCTACTCTTAATGAGCTAACAGTTGTCCATGTCCATGTGTCAGACCACTGCACGTCATGAAGCCGTTCAGAGCAAATGGAGGCAGATATTCTGTTGATGGTAATGAGACAGGCTGAAGGATCTCCCCTGTGCTGTATAATGATGTGTCACTGTGCTGTTGCAGTGGTGTTGCACAAAACCAGGCCATAGAGATGTGGAACACCCACGATGCAAGCTTATCTTTGTCTTTTGATACCTAATTAGATATTCCACCAATTTCTGCTCATAATGCATTTCATATGATTGACAGTCAGCACTTTAAATAATAAGATTGATTAAAGTGAAAATCGCCTCAAATGATGCTACACTATAGAGATATAGTAAAAAGTTGAGCTCTTCTTTGCACATAAAATATATAAGTGGCATTTTGTAATTAACCCTTTTTAGTTACACTCTAAAATTAACTCTCATTTAAACAAATTGGATCTAAATGAAGTTAAATGAGTTTAGGAGAATCTGCGCAAGTATTTTTTGTTTTGCTTCTTATTCACACAGAACCAGCCTTTTGGGAGCCATAAAAAGGCTGTTGGAAAATGGGACCCAGAGTGAAAAAATCTCAAAATGCTACCCTTGCATTTTCATGCAACCAGTATACAACTTTGGGAAAACACTGATGTCTTAGCCCCAACTCTTTCTTGCTCTTGTCTGTCGCGCTACTGTGCCACATTTAGAGTTGTTTTGTGGGTTTCATGTGTATGAAGACATTTCTCGAAATAATACTGTTTTTACGGAAAGCTGTTTAAGAACGAAAAGAGTAAGATTGAATTAGGAAAGGTTCTGTTTCAGTGTGAATAAACCCTAAGTTACTAAGGTAAGTGGCAAACCTTTATTCGCCAAAATTCTGTGTCCCCTGCCCACTTAAAGGCTACCTTCCCTCATTCCCAGAACGTCCTGAGGGGACAGGCCTGCCATGCACAGCACATGGCTCTGAGTCTGTGGAACAACAGAAGCTGAGGTCTCTTCAGGGCCCTTCAGCTCTTACATGGTTGTGCCCATCTCTACCCCCACCCTACACAAAATAAAAACACACTCATATACCCCACTCAACACATCAGGCGGATGGGGAAAGCACACAGTCATCCCCCCGAGAGAAGTGAAGCGACAGGGATTGCAATTCCTCAGAGCTACACTCGTTTTTCCTCCACCTCTTCTCCTTCTCCTCCCTCCTGCAGGCTACATCCTGCACATGTGATACGACAGACAGTCTCATGCTGCATTACCCATACACCTCTCTGTCCATGTCTGTGTTGCTTACAGCTATGTTCCCCTTGTGTAGCATCAAAACTGGGACATGTACATGACATTGGTAGGCACTGGGATGGAAGGGGACAATGGGTGGGGACGCTTAATGTTGCAACCCATGATCCACTTTTACTTTCATTTTGTCTGTTTTACAGTGTATGGCCAAATGTGCTACCACTGTCTTACAGTCACAACTGCAAGTAAACCAGTTAGTGCAAGGGAGTCAGTTGAACTAGTTGATTGGTAAGTGGGAGGGATGGTTCAATAAAGTCTGTAATAGTGACTGGTTGCAACACAAGGTCAAAAACATGGATACGCATGTATATTTAAGATAAGAAGATACAACCTTGACTGAAAATATTTAGGCTACTTTTACCTTATTATTTTTGTTTGTTTTGTGTTTGAAATGTGTGTGACTTTAAAGGGTCCAGTCTGTAGGAATTAATGCCATCTAATGGTGAGAATGCATACTGCAAGAAATGGAGAATTCCTCCACTTGCTCTTCCCTTTCCTAAGCACATCAGGGAACTATGGTGGCTTCCACATTTGAAGTATGCTTCTGCTTCAAAATTAACACTCTATCTGGTTTGGTCTGTTTTGACTGCTGTAGAAACATAGCAGTTCAAGATGAGAGCCTCTGTACTTTAGGCTCATTCTAGGGCAAAAAAAACAAACATTTGTGTTGTTTTTTTTTTAAAATGATTTTACACTCATACAAACATCCTTGTGGGTATTATATTCCGTTTCTTCCAATAGACCCTGCTAAAACACTTTACATCCAGCCTTGTAACACTGAAGCTCTCTCTGTAGCTACAAATGACAATTTCAGGTTGAGAGTCAGTGGTAAAATAACATTAAACTCAGAGAACAGTCAGGACAAATTAAAAGTGATTGCAGCAACACGATGTCCATATATGTTTGGTAATATTAGCTACTATTACCATGAACCACTGGTGACATCAGACCAAGTAAGACCAGCAGTGAAAGAGGAAACAACAATGAAAGATGAATTTTCTCCTTTAAAAAGCAAAGACACTCCCTCATTTAATAGGCCATTTTTCTACAGGTGGGGTGTTTTCATTCCTGCAGTACAGCATGTAAAAAAAATTGAATTTGGGGGTATTAAGGAGATGAAAGTGTAGGTAAACTCACTTTTAATAATCCCTGACTCTTAGTAAGTATTTCTCATGGTGGCATTAAACAGTCTTTAAAGAGTCTCACTGGCGTTCCCTGGGGAACTTTAAAGTCAAATCAACCGCTGCTTTTATGAGCCCTTCACAGAGCAAAATGGATGACATAGAGCATGTTAAGATCCAATATTCTCAGCGCTGAGTGTACATAAAGACCAACGCTCATCTGCTCCTGCTTATTTGCTCTTATACAAGGATTGTTGTTTGTATTAGATTCTCTGCTCAATATGGGCTCGTTTTGGAGTCACCACTTTTAGAAGAACAAGAGCCAGAAAAGTTGGAACAAAAGCAGAAGTGTGTGTGTGTTTTTTTTTTTTTCCCCCTCTCTTCTTTTTTAGATCCATAGAGTTCATTAGCTCTCTCATAATCTGCCGATGTGGCAATAAAAAATGTGCAGCAACAAAAAGTACCAGGCCTTTTCCCTGACACGTCATTAACTGTGATGCATGACTGTTGCTAGAAGTACTCCATCTAAGTTTTTCCAGTTGAAAGGTCAACAGGGAGACATGACAGCGCTACGAAACAGTGCGTGCTACAGTTTCTCATTCCCTTTTTGGTTAATATTTGTCCATTTGAGCAAGGTGGACAAATCTTTACAGTCTCAGGAACACAGGCAGTTCTTCTTTCATGGTGGTGGGAGCAGTGCTGTTATTGAGCAACTCTGCAACCAGTTTAATAGACATAACCTGTTTATCTGTAATAGTCCTTGAGCTCCTGTAACCTCACTATAAAACACCCCGCTCATTTTTCCTACTCTCTTATCTGCAAAACCAAGTTGTTATCGCAACATATGAAGTGTCAGCCAGTATCTTCCATCATGACTTCTTCTAATGGCTTTTAAAGTAGTTACCTGCAAAGTCCTGACATTTATTACGATCGTTTTCGAGGACCAACATGGCACAGAGGTCCGCTGCTTTCAGGAGGCAACATCATTATGAATTATTGTTTGCGACCAAGGTAGAAAATTGTACTTTGTGGCTCAGTTTCCCTCATGATAAATCAACCAGTCACTTTTCACATCTTGGACTCTCAAAGCTGCTGAGCATAGGACTTTTCCTTCCCCCTACTCACTCTTTACCCATTTCTTTCTCACTTGCTGCCACTGAAAAAGCTTCCTGCAGGTTCTTTGCAGCAACTGCCAGTTTTTTACCATTTCTCAACTGAAGATTTTTGCTCATTCCTGATTATTAGCACCTCAGCTGCTACCTTTGTAATATTTATCCCAACCAAACATTTGTGTTTCTCACAAAGGAAAAAAAAAGTTTGAAGAAATAACTAGACAAAAGGAAGTATATTTGTCACTTGCTATCAGATTGCTGTTAACATGGTTCCTGAATGTTCTGTTAGCTTTGGGAGAATGAGTTGTGAAGCACCCCAACTTTATCCCTGACTACATCTTCCCTGGTAAAGTAATCCTCTGTGTGGTGGCGGTGAGATAAGGCCCACACACTCGCTCACATCCTCAATGAAGTAGTCGGGAGGAAGTTGGCCCTCACTTCAGCATCACTGAGTAAACAGAGGCGATCATTGCTCACAGAGAGGAGCTGAAGTCTCAGAATTGGACACTGATCTTCTGTCAGAGCCAGGGTCATGGAGCCAGGGAAACATATGGACACGAGAATGAGAGGAGGATGATAGTAGGGAGAGAGGATGGATGGTGCATGAAAGACGCAAAGGGAGGAGTATAGGAGGAGAGACAGGAAAATCAGAGAGATGCAAAATTGATAAGAAAGATGGAAAACTCACTGAAAATAGACTGGAAAAGGGGAAGCACTGAATAGAGAAAGAAGAAACTGCAGTTTTAAAGTAGAAGAATTAAATGAGGATAGACAAAAGAAAAAAGAGGGTGAGAAAGAAAAGCAAAGGTTAGTGATAGAAGAAAAGTTGAGGCAGAGAGGAGAGGAAAAAGGTTAAATTAGAAGTTTTGAAAGAGAGTAAGAAACAATATTAAAACTGGTTGAAGTTAGGCAAAAATAAGGGAGAGAGAAACACATTTAAGACGTGAAAATATGGAGGAAGTGCAAAGAGAAGGAAAGTGAGGTGGAGAATAAAAGGAGTGTGGAAAGAAATGCATGTAAGCAGTTGAAGAAAGTGAGGAAACGAGGGGACCAGGAGGAGAAGGAAAAAGAGAGAAAGCGAAAGAAGCAGGAGGGGAGGTCTCTTCGTCTAGACTCTCTACAAAGACTATAATTAACAATAACAAAAACCTGGCTTCCCTTCATGCACTTCAAATAGAACGCTGCAGGTTATGATGAAGCATTACCTTCATGCACTGCAGCATGCTTGCCTGCCGAATCGGCACCTGCGGTGCTCAGCTTCACCTTCTACTGTATTCTGATCACTCTGCCGCTCTCCAGCCCGATTAGGATGATTAATATTAATGGCTTGGCAGTATTTCACTGTTGATCACAGGCTCTGAACTGACTGGTTACCAGCGTGGTGCCACACCTTGCTTTAGGTGACTGTCAGATTTGATTATTGGCAGATTAAGGGCTCTCTTTCCCTCTGCTGCTGTTCGACATACTCAGATAAGCAGCGTACGGGCTGGCCAGGTATTCACTATCAGAGAGGTGATTCTGTGAGGTTTGACATGAAGGGTATTTAAACAAGCTGTACTCTTAACAAGTGCCTGTTTTAAATATTTTCATAAAAGTTCACACTGAATACAAGAGGATGTGAATGAGCTGGTAAAATGTGGTGCCTGTAAAGGCCCCCTTTTTTTTTTTTTTTTTACTTTACTTTCAGCACTTTATTTTAGATGCGCTTGAAAGGTGGTCCCTTAGGAGTTGCACCATGGCAACAACTGCACTATCTTCTGCTACATGGTTGTAGCAGGGCTCTTACTACCCAATATGTACCGATTTCCGCTATTGTTTAACAAAAGTTTTGCCTCCCACCATAATGAGGGAAGCCTTACTATAACCCCAGTCGCAAATGTATTTATTTTTTTTTGCAATAAAAGATTTAATTAAATATAATACTTTATATTTTATTTAAAATCCCAGACACTGCAATGATCGTTTTGACCAGATGTAGCAGCACTTGAATCTGGCAATGACAAGTGCTACTCATTGGCATGGGTGCTGTTCAGAGGCTACCTCACATTTGTTTCCCTGCACTTTGACTTCTTCTGTATGTTAGTTCTTTATTTGATGTGCGTCCGCGGCTGTAAAACTTCATTATGATTAACTAGATCAGGAGAAAAGACAATGACAAAAGAACTAATATTTTTATTTGATTACAACGACAGTTAACTAATCATTAACACTGACAGAAACTATTGGTGTTCTAAAATCCATTCACTGTTATTCTGTAAGCAATGTCAAAAATTTAAGAAAAGCTAATAAAGTTGGCACTTAAGCACTCAGAGAGCACAGATGTCCGCCAAGCAATGGTAAAGAGTTCTTCAAAAAATTCCTGGGTCCAGACGGTGATCCGGATCACCACCAAAATCTAATAATCTGTTCCTTGTCCTATTACACACCTTTTCTGAGAATTGAATCAAAATCTGTCCATAACTTTTTGAGTTATTTTGCTAACAGGCAGACAGACAAAAGCAAAGGCTGGCAAAATCATAAGCTCATTGGTGGAGGTAATGAACTGCAGTACCAGTAAATTGCCACAAGTTGGCAGGACATTCACATAAATGTAGTGCTGCATGTGTGTCACATGATCAGTGCTTCGGGCATAAAGTGGTAAAAACGTTCCTGTATCCAGAAGGTGTTTCAGATCAGCACCAAAATCTAATCATTGGTTCCTTGTCCTATCACACACCTTTCCGGAAAGTTTCATCAACAGCCACCCATACCTTTTTGAGTTATTTTGCTAAAAAGATAGATGAACATAAAAAGAAGAACAGACAGACAAACCAACACTGGCAAAACATAACCCCCTTTGCGGAGGTAATCATTTGCATTATCTCCTAATATTTAGTGTTATTTCAGATTTGGTTGGTGTAATTCACTAACTTGTTCCTTTGGATCTACTGTACTCAAGCTAATAATACAAAAAAAAGACAGCGCAGACTTGTTTGTGGCTAAAGTTGGGCACATGAGCACAGCTTCTGCAGTGTACAGTATGAGGACCTCTGGTATGACTGCCATGTGTGTCCAGTGTGATGCAGAGCAGAAGTAGAGAGTATTGCTGCTTTATGGTAAACAGGCTTTCCCACAGTGATGGATGAGGTAGCGAGGCAGGCAAGTGGCTAAAAGGTAAAAATGTATACAGCATTAAAGGGTATGAGGAGGAGGAGGAGGAAGTGAAAGGTGCATCCAGCAGCTGCTGTTCAAGTCATTTATAACATATTTGTTGCTGATTCAGCGGTTTTGTCCTCAGACAACCATGGTTTCCCTTCACATGTTGCTGCTGGAGTGTCTCTGATTTGTGGATCCTCTCAGTGAGGAGCCTGGACAGAATTAGATGCTGATCACCATCAGGGTGTATTTTTAAGCCTACACTATATTTTCCCTCACTTTCATTTACTCTGTTTTACTGTATATCTTTTGATATATTTTGGTGTCAAATCACTTTCACATTTTTGATTTATATAAATAATTTTGTCATCTTTGTTAAGGTTCTTGTTTCATGGTGACTAAATGATTTATGTCTATTTAAAAAAGGATTGTGCAACACACTTCTTCCCTTTAAGTGGAAACATGTTGGATCATTGTTTCTTTATGGGAGTGTGTAGTTGATCCAGTGTAATGTGTGAAACACACTTCATTTTATCACGTTAATGCTCATTTTGGAACTGAATTAGCTCGACTCCGCCTGAGCTGGGCCAGTAATTACAGTAACGGTGTCGGGTTGTGCTGTGGCGGTCGCTGTTAATCATGTAACATCAAACCCGAAGCTCCTTTGAGAGCCAATCAGGTATCAGATTGCTCTGGGGCGTAAAAAAAAAAAACAAGGCTGACTGAAAGAGGTGTCTGGCTGCTGTGCCCAACCTCATCTGTCTTCCTCTCAGCAGGGGGCAGCCTGACCCTTGACCCCTGCAGAGAGCTGGAGCATTCATCATGACATGTAATGTGGTTAAATACCGACTTCCTATGTTGGGTCCAGAGCCGCTGCAGGCGATTGTTGGACAGCTTTTCTCCAGGTAGACGATCCTTCTTTCTTCCAAGGCTTTGACAAAGGGATCCGATCGTTATTAAGCGATCCACAGTGGTTGCAGGTGAAAAGCGACGGTAGTCCATCATTGCATGCTTTGGTGTTTGAGATGTTTTCTATTCCCTCTGGTTCTGCTGTTGTTCTGCTGCTGCTGTCTGAGGTGTTAAATGACCTGTCGAGGATTTATGTGAGCAGGAGAACACATGCGGGACGGTGGTGCAAAAACTCATCCATGTCTCTGTCATTGCAGATCTGTGCTGTACTCATTTTCCTGTTTGTCATTTACAAATCAATCTGAAAGAAAAAGATAAAAGCCAGTAAACATTGACAGTAGAGCCATTTTAAGGTAAATCTTTACTCAGTGGTTTTATTTTCACATATCACCAACAGGTCTTAAAACCTAAATCACAAAATGGGTCCATTATTTTTCTTTTATTTGTTTTTCTGGAATAGTCAACCACATTCTCCCCACCCTTATCAGCATATGTCATTTATTCTCAGTAAGGTTTAAAGCCCTGGTTATAAAAAAGGTGCTGGTTTTTGTGAAAGAGACTGTAAACCATGAATTTGATGTTATATTCCTCTGGTCGCTAGTGGTCAGTGACATGAAACGTCAACTGATGAGGATGGCAATCTCCATAAACTTTAGGAAACTTCATCTATCCAGAGATAAGATGATTAAAAAAGATCAGCATTGAAAAAAACAGAATTCCAATCGTTTGTCAGTGGTAAGATGCCAAATATTGTCATGATAACAGAATAACAATCAAAAAGCCGAACTGGCACACTTGATGTTTCTTGAGAGTTTGATAAAACAACCAATCTGGCTGTTTATAATTTGTCTCCAGCTGACGCAGGGCGAGAGGCAGGGTACACCCTGGACAGGTCGCCAGTCCATCACAGGGCCACATAGAGACAGACAACATTCACTCTCACATTCACACCTACGGGCAATTTAGAGTGTCCAATTGACCAAGTGACCAAGTTGTGAACCTGGGACCTCTTGCTGCAAAGGCAAGAGTGCTAACCACTACACCAACCGTGGGCCCCGTGTAGAAGCCTATAAAACAATTATTTATATTTAGGATTCAAACTGAGACTTTGCCTTATTTGCCTGCGCTGTGACAACCTGCTTAATCTAAACATTAGTGTGTAACAATCTGTTTTCATCTACTCACAAAAAATACATCCACAGATAAAACATAGGCTGTAGATACAAGTGAGCTGATATCCAACTTTCCTGTTCATGTGTAAAAAGTGAGCCGGCTGATGTTACTCAAAAAAAGTCAGCTGCAGTGTAATGCTACTGTACGCTCAGAAGACTTAATTGATTGTGTGCAGTTTCAGTGGCTTAGCATCTGGTGCACGTGATAATCCCCCTTCTGTCCTGCATCAGTCGGACGTATTGATGAAGCACTCAGGGCTGTAGTGCTGCATTTACCCGGCACATTAGCCCATTACAGTTATGGGCAGACTCTTTACCTGAAGAGGGATCGTTTGTGACGAGAGAAGCAAAACAGGCTGCGTGTTACTGCTCTCGCGTGACTGTTGTGTGAAAACCAGAGCCCAAGTACAGTTTACGTACTGCGAAAGATGCGCACAGTTCTGTGCCCCCTAAAATATTTGATTCTATTAAAAAAATATTGATTATGAATTATAGAAACCAATACACAAACTGTATTTTATTTACTTTGTTGTGCAACAGAAATTAAAGCTCAGGTGTGTATGTTACACAGTGTTAAATTTGTAGACAAATACGTTGCAAAGCCAATATAATTTTGAGCAGCATACAAATTCACTGCGTCAAATTGTTTTGTTTACAAATTTCTTTTCATTTGGCGCATCACTTGTGCCTATTATTAGGTAAAATTTGACTGCAACCTATAATAATACAAAAAGATATGAACACTCCATGTAATAAATGTAACTGGGAAATTATAAAACTGCTGGATAAATACAAAGTGACATTTTGCCACTTACACTTTATTAACCTCTGCAGATATTCGCAGCATCATCTTTTCATAGATTTCTATAAAGTGTTATGTGCGTGTGAATATGTGAAATAAGGGGCATCTTGTACTGAAATGCTGTGGACGTACAGTACATTCAGTGTGGAGAGTCTGTTTTTTGTCAATAAACAGCCACCTAAGGCCCTTAAGAACTTGACAAACACTACTTGATCTGTGGTGTGAAAACCATTAGGGCCAGGTATATTGATGGCAGCATGCTGCTGCACCCCAGCTGCATCCATGCCGAGAGGACACTTGTTCACTGTGTGTTTCCAATCACATGCTGGCCATGCCGAGATGCCTAATGGCCTCACTCTCAGCCTGTCGCAGAAAAACGTACACTGCGCACGCGTGCCCTACCAGCCTCTGTCCCATTGGGTGTAGTTCGGGGCTCAGGCAGATGGGATACAGGAGAAAGGGGGAGGATTTGAAGGGGAGAGCAAGAGCGAAGGGATGGCATGTGTGTACGCGTGCCGCCTCTGCCCATCCGTGCGTTCAACATGCCATCCAGAGACCCCCTTTTGCGAACTGCCCATGCTTCATTAGGATGCCAGGATAATGGCCAACAAGCACGCGCCGTGACACCCCATTTCCCAAGCACTGAGCTCTCCAACCACGACAGATGTCGACAGTGCCGCTGCCGCCGCCACTGCTACAGCTCAGGCCCCTTCACTTCCTGCCTGTTGGCCATCTTACTGCCAGGGAAGTGGGGGCAGCAGGGGCAGTCGCATACACCAAAAGGGCACTCTTCCCAATTTGTGGCACTTTTGGTTGGGGAGATGCTGTTTATCTTTTTTGTTTGTTTGTTTGTTTGCTAATTTTTTCGACCAGATAGTTTTCAAATCTCTCTTTTTTGGAGTTAATAGCTTATTTACTGCTTGACACTTGGGATTACAACACTGCAAAGGATCATTATGTTTTGTTCCCTGCCTCACCACTGCCACCCCTCCAAAATCCAAATGATGTATCTGTAGACAAAACATAAACAGATGTTTCAGTGGCTGTTAGGTGTCCTCACCAGGGATGTGGATGAGGAGGGGGGGGGGTGATCATTTGACACGTGTGTTTGCGAGCATCAGGGACAATGTTGTTTTAAAAGGTGTTATTATGCGTTTGCAGCAGCGGCATGGCATGTGCACCAGTAATAATGCTGGGGCCGGATTTAGAGTGCTGTCACGGATGCATCAGGAGGGGAGCAGGGGCCGTGGACCGAGGCTAATGGAGGCAAAACAACCTCCAGCTCCTGCTCCTGCTGTCCAAAAATCAGCTTTTAGAGGGAAAACACAGACCACCTCTCAGTACTTGCGCAACATGATACGTCAGTATATGAGGAGCAATTTAATCCCCTCATTTGAATATGCATTCTCAAAAAAAAAGACCCTCTCCCTCCCTCTCCTCGGTTGTGTTTTTGAACCTCGACCAGATTTCAGGACCGTGGGGGGAGGAAATTGTTGTACATTTCCTGACAAATTGAGTTAAATGGACATTAAGTAGGGCTTTAAGAAAACAAATGGTCGTCTTTATCACAGGTGGACACTGATGGCTTAATGGGGGCCTGTGAGCTGATCGTATCATTGCCTAATGGCTTGACAGGATGCATTAAGGATTTTGTGTAAAGGACTCGTGAGTGAGGCCAGGCAGAATGGTGAAACGCAGACCTGTCAAGTGCTACGTGTCCCCTTTTTTGTGCAGGGAAGCAGATGTTTGTGTATCTACAGTGGACTGGCAGAGGGAGGCCGGCAGCAGATGCCTGTACCAGTGCCAGGTTCAGGATTGTACAGACAGTACATGTTCATAGAGAGGAAAGCTGCCTTCTCTCTGCCATAGGTGGCTCCCCACCCTGCTTCTGCTTAACCACCACAACATCCCACCCCGTGATATTTATTTGTCTATTTGTTTAATTATTTACTCATTCCATCGCTCGTTTGGCCGTTTAACGACCCGCCTGGAGGCATGAGAGAGATGGAGTGTTTACTTTAGGGACAGATGACCATTCACTTCATTTATTGGGGAAATAAAAGCAAATGCTATAACTATGGACCTTTATAGTGTGTGCTAAAGAGCTAAAGAGTTTTGTTTCCAAATATGACACCTTTCATGTGATCAGCTTTACATGCTGAATCTGGAACCGCAGATCATTTCCCCCACTGTGTCCAATCCAGGAATAATGGGGTCCTTTTAAAAACTTTTAAAAACAATTAAGAGAAATGAACACTTGTCTTGCCGCATAATTGGTTTTTGCTCTCACCATATAATACATACATACACCATACATCTCATAAAACCATATAACTTATAATTATGCATTTAGATTTGTAAATATGTAAATCATAAAAAAAAACGACAATACAGTATATGCGTGGAATATCTGCCAATATAGCAATCGAATGGAAGTGAATGCTTTATTCAGAACATTTCAGACTCGAAATGCACTTTTGCCAGTTTTTACTCAAACACATTACTGTAAGGTTTTCCAAATGAAATGTTAAGGAACTAAACAGCAGAATAATCGCACAAACTGCACAAAGGTTGACCTAGAGTCATATTTTAATTTAATTTAACTGATTTAGCTTTTTAGAATTTAATAAAAATCTACCCAATAGGGTAAAGTCCTTTGTTTAGTTATGTAACTGCCTCCATTCTTTGCTGTTGAGTTTCATCTCCTCTTCACATTCTTTTGTTATTACATCTCTTGAATGACTGCACCAAAGTGTCAGAGCAATAATGGGAAACACCTCAGCCATTCATCATGAGACGGTCTGCGTGTATAAGGTAGTCATGCGCTTCTTCTGTATTGATAATCCCTCAGAGCACCTTAGCGGCCTCGGCTCTCTCTAACAACACAGTGGAGCATCACAGCCCCTCTCGTCTGACACCTCCCTGTAGTTTTGACTTGAGGAGGGAACATTTCTCCTACTTTCTTCTCTCCCTCTTCTCCCTCCCACAGCTCTTTGGAAGGGGAGCTCTTCTTTGCTAAGGTACAGCTTGTTTTATTAACATCAAAAGCGCCTGTGGGAGATGGCAGTGATCAAATTCCCCTCTAATTAAAATGAACCTGAGTTGAGAATGTTGCACTGTTTAATATGGGCAGAACAGTGCTGATTGCACAAAGTGATTCTCCTTTTGTTTGGCGAAGATAATGCCGGCCCCGTTGAGGCACAGACGTGGGCGGAATGAGTGTACCTACGGAGCATCCTTGCGATCTGGGTGATGTCCTCATTGCTGTCTGATGTGAGGATGATGTCAAATGTGGCTGTTGGAGCCGAAGAATTACCTCACTTTTAATTTGGAGAGTGATTGATGGACCTGGAGGCGATATTGCATAGTGTTCAACTCCTGTCAAGGTTGCCTCCTCCACCCTTTACCGAGCCAGCTTTGTTTGGCAGGCCTTCCATCGTCCTTGCTTCCCATGGTGCCTTAAACTTTTCAAGAGTTCAAGTTCACATTGCACTTTGTCCTCAGCTTGTACTTTGAGCATCACCATAAAGGGTGATGTTGTACATGCAAAAGTTTTCTGTCTTTTGGGGTCAAAGACAGTGCATATCATTTTGGCATATGCATGTGGATATTCAGGAATGTTGTATTTTTGATTTATTTTGAAAACAGGAAAAATAAATGTTTGCTTTGTCAAAAGTAATTATCAAATCTAACTCATAGAAAGGTGATAGATACTGTTCATCATCTGCAGGTCAGTGACTATTAGATGAGGTGAGATTTCTCTCATGAGAATATTCATGCACATCTTTTAGCCTGCTTTGTAAGTAAGAAATCAAACAAGCCAAAAATAATTTTGATTCAATGCTTAAAAAAACTTTGCTTGCTCACTTCCTCTAATGAAAATGATCAATTTTTAATCAAAAGCCATTAGTTGATCATTGTTTTTACTTTTGAGTCAGCTCTTGCTGCATCTTCCAAGTATACTATTGGCTTTGTGTGGAAAAAATCTCTCAGGGCCATCGACTTAGTCGGTCCAAACTTGTTGACAGGATATCAAAAGCTCCGCCTTCTTTCTGGACATCACCTCTTGCTCTGGGATTTAAGATTAAGGTTTGGACTCCGATTATGGTGCATGGTTTGCAGAGAGGTGGGATAAGGGATACAAATTCAATTTAGGTGTTTCTGCCGATCAATGACAGAAATCCAACCTTGATCTCAGGTTATGAATACCTGAGCAGATGTTCCATGTTAAGCATACAGATGAAGCATCCACAACCCCAGAGAAGATAAAACGTGACTCTTGGTTTTGGACAATTGATCAATTATATTTAAAATTGTTTGTGGCCTTTGGCCACTACACAGCTAACAGTAAAGTGACCTTATAACTGCAGTATGCAACTTTTGTTGATTTTTGTTGTTGATGTTATTATTCTGTTGGTCAACGGAAACAGTGTCACATCCTTCCCATGTGTCCTTCCTCTGAAAACAGGCTCCATCAAGCAAAACTATCAGATCTGACTGAAAGAGCATTTGCGTGTATACTTTGTTATAATCGGGGTGGGTGGGGACAAGTTGCAGGAGAATTCACTTGTGAAACTTTTTTGTCGACACCTCTTTGTGTTTTCAGTCATACTCCAACCTGTTAGCAGTTGTCTCACTTTACTAGTGCAGTGTTACTTGTGCCACCTCCTGTCTTGACATAAAACAAATCAATGTGGGCAACACGACCACCACTTTACTAAAGAACCACTAAGAGTCATGTGGAGCTGATAGATTGAATTAATTAATTTAATTTAATTAATTGTTTGAACTCAATTAATTTGAATGTAATGGGCTATATTAAAAAGTTATACAATATAGTCTTAGAGCTGCTTTGAAAGAGGTATTTAGGTTTGTTACAGTTGTGTGTAATTTACTACTAGTTTATCAAATGAATAAAATAGTCAGCAAATCAATTAGAAAAATAAATAATAATCTGCACATACACAGAAAGACAAATTAGATCTTCCAAAAAGAAGTCAGTAAAAGACAAGTCATATACATATACATATACATATACATATACATATACATATACATATACATATACATATACATATACATACAATTTTACTTTTATGACAGGAACAAGTGGCAGTGAGATCGTGTCATAGTCAGAGACAGATTGGATATTATTTTATTTGACTAGTAATGAAAGATGTTGTCCAGGTCGTCGTCTTCTTCCCGAATGGATATTCAGAGTCATTTTGGACGGCGACTCTTCACGTTTGTTTGTGAACATTTGCTAAATGTGCAGCACATAATCAGCACACAGCACCACGTTCAGTCTGATTGGGTTCCTGCAGACTTGAATCCGGGCTTTGCTTTTTTTTTTTTTACAGCCATCCCACCCTGCTGTCAGACTCTGGAGCAGGTAGCTTGCACTCCATTAAACAAACACTGTGGCCCCTCACTTTTATTTGACATTTTATTTGGCTGTGACAAACGAGCAGCAGTTGGATTATAACATAATTTGTCTCCTCTTTATTACCGGCACAAAGGACACCATTCATTAATTATTCTGCCGTTGCCGCTCAACACTAACTGGAAAGGTCCCTCTTTGGACAGATGGTGAGGACAATGTTATTTATATCAATCAGTCCAAAATGTTCAGCGAGGATTACTATTCCTTGGACTGCTTTGATTTATGTCTCTGCACCTCACCCTGTACCCAACCTCACCAGCTCCTGCAGGGACACTTTAATCGAATGGGAATTGAAAACAGACTGGTGAAGCAGGCAATGTGTTTCGGCATGTTTATTTATACATCTCACTTTTTCTTTTCTTTTCTTTTTCTCATCTGAAAAGTTGTTCAGCTGCTGCTGCTGCTGTTGTTGGGGAGGGAGGTCACATGGCCAAACAGCAATTCACAGTTCTGACTATCTTCCTATGTGTGTGTGTGTTTTTTCCTCACAAATCAATAATTTAATACTTGTTCTCACTATACTATAGCTCATGTGAATTCTGCAAATATAACACATGCTCGTAACCATTGAATTTTCTTGTAGGTCATGCAACACTTTTTTGATTTGTAGTAGTATCTCCAAATTGATATGTTGTTTTGAAATGTTGTCTTCAAAGGGATTAATTATATGCAACATTCCACAAAGCTATTTAAGTTCCAATCTGGGTTTGGGTTTATTTTTATGTTTCGACATGAGAAATGAAAATATTGCACCTTTATCCACTTGTCCTGGAGATTCCAGGTTGTTAAATATATGTCAGTTTTTCCTCGACCTCTCATTCTAATTTACCTGCATGAGGCAGGGCGTGTGTGCAACCTCAGCTCAGTAAAACAATTTGTACAACTTAGATTAATGAATCAAAAGCAGCACAACATGCTCGTTCAGTGCAGAGGCAGACAGGTCTGCCCCTGACGCCGCCTCTAACAACTCATCATCATTACCTTTCTTCTCTGCATGCTAACCAGTCCCAGAGCAACTCTTGGTAGCTGAGCGCGGTGATTTACGTGTCTGTGTGGAAAGAGAAAAAATATATATTTTGTAATGAATACCATTTATGGAGTAATTAGTTTTATGCAAACGAGTGAAGATGAAAGCAAAAATATTTATAAATTATGAATCATGTTGCAAGTTATCATGGGTGCTTATCATGGAGTTAAAGCACCTCCCCGTTAATTAAAAATGTTCACACAGAGTCAAAGGAGGGGAAATAGTTCGCCGGCAGACTCATCAGGTAGCTGTGTCTCAGAGAAAATCAATTCTGAAGGAAGCCTTTGTTCTTGCTGCTCACTCTTCAAGTCTAAGATCAGAGCCAGCACTCAGACGAGAGAGGTAAACAACAATGAGATAGCAAGACAGGGGGGAGAGGGGAAGGGAAACAAATGCTGACAGGTGTAAGAACATCATTAAACACTGGCAGGGATACAGCTGCAGACAGTGGACAAAAATCACCCTGACAGAAGACATGAGCTCTAGGTAAGAACCATGCTCATTTCCCCTCGTTTCCTTCCCCCCAAACGAACATTCTTCCAAACGTTTGCCCATTGACTAGAAAAATCTCCCTGGGCCCCTGATGGTCCCTGGCTCTGTACAGGGATGCCCGGGCGCTACAGCAACGCTCATAAAAACTCAATTCATCAAGACGAGCGTAATTTGCTCCGAACGGAAAGCGCCACAAAAGGGGGCGAGCTTGTCAGTGAGACAGGTGGCTGGAGATCTCGCTCTGATACTGAGCGATATGAATAATAGATTCTGCTAAATGTACGCCAGGACCCGGCCTGTAAACACAGCTGCCTCCTTTCCCTTCCAAAAGAACAGCTTGGCTGGATGAGAAGCCCGAGCGCTCTGCCTCCACCTGAGGACTGGGGGGGGGGGGGGGGGGGGGGGTGATGATTAACTAATCAAATGCACGAGCTAAATAGGAGGCAAGGAGAGAAAGAGGAGAAAGACAAAGTGAGAGGGGAGAGGTGTAAGTCATCAGAAGGTTTATCCTCACTGTTCAGTTGCTTCAGCACTGAATAGCACAAAGGAGGAAGATTAGGAAATTGATGCCGGTCTTAACTGTTTAAGAATGAGCTTTAATGTGTTTAGCTATGACATTAACGAAGATTTTACAGTTACTGTATTTCATTTTTACCGTTACCATTCGTGTCTGCTTTGATTCAGTTTTATTCATGTTCCTAAATCACAAATTTGTTCCAGGTAGTGTCAAAATCTTACACACACAAAAAACCGAACCTGTTTAAAATATTCCATTTTCAAAAGGTCAGATGTGCAAAACAACCACAGTTCATCATCTTATGTCACACGCATAAATGCATATCTGTGTCTTAATGATAAGTTATGGTTAATCTTTACATGCCTTTCTAATATTCAGATATTTGTGTTTCTGTACAATATTTCTGTATTTGTTGCATTCATTGTATTTTAACGGGAAAGTGTAAAATGAATACACATTTACTGGTGTTTTTTATTTTTACATTTACATGCAATGTTTGCCTTTTGTGGGCTCCTGATTTTAATATAAAAGGCTCATTCTGGGGTAATGAAAAACATCAATTCACACAATCATCTTCAATTGCTGCCAAATGAAAACATACAAGCCTTTCCAAGGATTCAAGGTGTTTATATTCACTCCAATATAAGGGTTTCTAAAGGTAGAAACTATAGACCTCAGGGTGCATTAAGATATTTAAATATATGTACTACATTCATAAAAAAAAGAAAATAAATACAAAGAAAATAGAAGCTAGATAACGATAAGCAAAATGTGAATACAAGATAATCCACAAAAGTGTGTTACTATTATTGCACATGATGCTGAAAACTGTTCCCTATACTGTAACTTATGTAGCATCAGTTCAGCAGCATGTATGTGCGGTTTATAAACCAGTGCTGTCCCATTATACCAGCATTATACTGTATATTTGGACATAACAAGTTTCACAGTCTATTCAAATGTCCTATTATTATTATTATTATTATTATTATTATTATTATTATAAATTAAAGTTTTCTTCTAACTAAAGTTAGAAGAAATGTTGAGGGTATTTCTGTTTTTAACTGCAGAGCTAAAACAGTTTTGCTGGTTCGACATCTTGACCAGAATATACATGTGCTTAAGGAATTTCTTGAACAAACTCTTCTTGTATGTCAATAAGCATTTATCTCGATTAAGGGCCGATTAGAGCTTATATTTAAGGGAAAGGTAAATCTTTGATATTTCTTTGTCCCTTGTGTTTCTGAGTTACACTCTGTGAATAATGCAGAGGCAGAGAATGGTATTTGTCTTGGCCGAGACTTTGCGAGCCACAGTTCTGCAGGAAGCGTTCACATGTTGCCAGGAACATCGTAGCAGTTTATTCACTGACGTGTTTACTCATGAATATTCACATGTCTCTTGCTTTTGACTCAAAGTGGACTACATTTCCTTGCTGATGTAATTTTCCTGCGCCACCTCCCACACCCACTCCCTGACACTTCATCGATGGCTGCTCCTCTGCACATTTGATGACTCCCTAGATGAAATTTAGGAGGGTTTTGCCCAGCCGAAGGTAATTAATTCTTCAATTAAAATGTTGTTAAACATTTTTAATGAGTAATTGGCACTGGGGAATTGGATACAAAACTATGTTTAACCAGAGACAGACAACGTGAATGTTTCAAAGTTGGTTTCTGCAAATCTGTTCACTGACCCAATTTTTCCTCCCCAAGTATTGCACATTGCAGAAATATAAATAAAAAATCAAATGTGAAGTGTCTCCTGACACAGAGGGTCTGTCCTTCATCTCAGGTGACTACTGCTTCATTTGGCTGCCTCTTTTCTTTTTTTTTTTTTTTGTTTCACTGCTCCCTAATTAGGGCACAAGACGACACACAACAACCTGTGACTCTGAGCCGCTGTAAAATATGATATCACAGTGCAGGAACAAGATCCACTTAACCTGATTTCAGTTCACTGTGAACAAAGACAAGGACAGATGGATGGAACAGAGCATGTTTCATTCATTACCAGCAAATGACACAAATAAACGCTTTGGAAGTTTTTTTTTTTTTTCACACACTCTAAGAACTATGTCAGTTTTTTTTCCCCCCTCTACAGATAGCGAAATCAGTTTCTCCTGGTTTTATGTTGAAATGTGTTGAGGATGATTTATTTTTGAAAGAACCATTAATAGTCGATCCTTGCTCCAGCTGTGTCATGCTACATATCGCAGTCAGAGTTTAAGTTTACAGCTACATCATTGATTCTTTTCCAGAATCCATAAATGTATAAATATTTTCCTTCTCCAAAGGTTAACAACTCATAAATCAGAACTGTGTTCTCCATTTTCTCGGGGGGGCATTTTGCTTGTGAAAGCAGCATGCAGTTATAAAGCTTTCTCCACCAGTGGCAGCACTGAGCTCACTCCCTCTGAACATTGCAGAGTACTGCCGTTAATGAGGAAAGAAGACATTGTACTTTGCCTTTTTTCTTGCTCAAAGTGAATCCTGCAGGTACTTTGAACGTGTTCGAGTTAAGCATTCATCACCATACAACTCCGTATCCTTGCTCGGATGAGTCAGTGGAACCAGTGAAGCTGCAATAATTTAATTTACTCCGCAGTAAACGCAGCACAGGTTTCTTATATCAATATCCTGTCACATGGAAACTGATACGTAACACATGTACAACTGGAACCGGATGAATCTTACCCCACAGTTGTTTTCCATCAGTCCTCCTGTTTCGTTCTTTGTTGACATCGACTAAAACCCAACGCAGATTCCCTCTTTGTCCGCAACAGGTGCGAAGCATTTTCTTGCGCATCCGCGAGCCGCACTCTTAGCTAATCACGACGCTAGCTCAGGGAGCCTCAGTTCATTACAGTTCTGCACTCTGTAGGTTTTTGGCATTGTTCTCTCAATTAGAGACTTGTAAATGTGTTGCTTGCTTAATCACCCCAAAAGTGGCCCCTAGGACTTCCCCTTAATGCAACCCCATTAAGAGGGGCCATCAAAACAAAAGATCTGCCTCTAATGGCAATAATCCCTCACTTCTGTCACACCAAAGCCAAACTTGTATCTTAAATGAGCGATGATGGATGAGAGCAGGCCTCTGTGTCAAGGATCTTTATTGCTGGTGATGGATGCGTCTACCTCGCCACACACCAAACCTTGACCGGGGCCCATCACTGTCAGAACCAGTCCATCCCAAGTGTGTCTCACTTAACCTGCCATCTCCGGAAGTCAGATCACCACTCGTAGCACTGAGGGGGGAACAGAGGGAGAAATAAGGGCTTATCCAAACAAGCTCATTAGCACAATTAGCACTCGTTTCCTGCCGATGGACCCCCGGAGCTCCCCTAAAGTTTGACTACACACTGTAGTGACTCAAATTATGACTCCCAGCATCAGGGAGGGGTGATGAGCCGCTGCTTTTACGGGTAAAGATATGATCTTGAAGCAGGTGGTGCTCCATGAAGCATTTGCAGGATATTTGCGTCTGACTATGATCTGTAACGGTGAGTTTGAATTTCTGCATTTTTGCACATTTTTTTCTTGGCTTTGTCTTGAATGTCTTTGAAAGTGTTTCCAGATGAACATGCTTTGCCTAATGCAACCATGCTTTGATTAGAATGAATCAGAGGTAATTCAGCCCATATCTGTCAGTCTTCAGTTGTCAATGTTGACATTTTCACATTGTCAGCTCATTTTTTCCAGCCCTTTCTGTACACCCTACTTAAATATAGGTCATAGAGAATCACCCCTTTTACTGTACTCTCTAAAATCTTAATTAATTAATAGTATTTGGTAGTTTTACAATAACGATTAATAACATTTTTTTCTGACAAAATATCAAATCATAAATTAGATGGCCTGAGACTTCAGCCTTTGTAAGAAATAGGGTGTTACCTAACACTGTGACTCGGTACAGTCAGTTAATCACTGAAATGTTAGCCCCTCCTAATCACCAACCAAAACACTTCTCATTAGTTTCTTTCTTCAGCCATTTTTTCTTTTTTTCCTGGTCTCATACCTCTGTGATCTCTCTGACCTTTTAATTATTCACCATCACATCTAGAAATGGAAGCCCCTTTGTGTTTTTCAGGCATCCTAGAGGGAACATAATACGTAAAATGTAAATGTTGTCCATTGAGTATTTCTAAATAAAGTCTCTGCTCTCACCACATGGTGCGCATTAAGCAGTTGCAGCCATTAAGGTGCAGCCACGCAGACATATAAACCCTCTAATGTCATATTCTTCTTAATTATATATGTAAACCATTGTATTCCCAAGACAGCCCAATATATTTAAAGAAACCAGAGTCCTTCCAACACTCCTCTCAGGGATCTCATACTTAACAGGAGATCTTCTCTTAAGGGAGCGTCCTCTGGGTACGCAGCCTGGAAGAAGCCTGTGGTGCTGCCATGCTGTGCCAACACCGCCCCAACACACTAGCTCATTACATACATTTGAAGAGGAGAAGAGAAAGGTTTCTAAGCAGAGGGAAGTTTCATCAGCTAATTTTCAATGCAGCTGAGATATTTGAATCGCAAACATTCAGAAAATCTCATCACCTTTTGATGAAACCTTAAAAGTAACATCTAGTGTAGATGCTAAAGCTGGTAAAAATTAATTCTCATTACACCCGCATATCCTGATGTCACAGTTTATAGTGGTGCAAGGGAGGACCATGCCGAAAAGGCAATCGATCAACAAGGCTAAAGAAAAATGTTATTTTATTGAGAGATTTAAAGTCTTAAAGTTCTACCACAAGGTTATAATGAACGCAAAATGAGCTAGTAGTTAAATTAAAAAAAACAATTGTCTTTTTTCACCCTTAATATCAGAACCAGGTTCTTTCAAATGCAAACATTACAGGAAAACAGACACCAAAACATTCAAAAACCCCCTTCCTTCCAGCAGGAAGTGCCTCCACACCTTAGACAATAATTATAGGCCTTTTAGAGCTTTCAGCTGCAAATGTTTCTAGTGACAGGTAATAAAGCAGATTGGTTAATTGCAAATGAATGCACACACCCCTGTTCCATTAGGCATAAATAATTTGGCCACTTGGGTATGTGCCTCCCAAATTACAAATTCTTTTTGTGTCTTAAATTACCTATTCTTTCTGATGTTGCCTTAAGTTGATTAGCAAGCTGTGCACAACTAGCCATTGGCTTTTCCCAGGTTTTATGCCCATTTTCATTTTTCATAAGATGAAGAGGTGTTTATATTTTATATTGCTTTTGTTTTTGCACAAAACAGAGGAAAGACACTTTAATCACTGGCACAGATGATAATGTGTGCAGTTTTTTTGTGTGACTCTGTACAGGCTTTCCTTTTCACACCTTGTACAGTTTTTGCTTCGGGATATAGGATGAATTTTTAATATAGTGGTGGGCCACTTGCTTTGTTTTCAACACACACACATACAGCCAATATGTATAAAATACATTTCTTAATGATTTTGTTTGTTTTGATCCCGTTTTCTGTAGTATTTTTCTCCTGATCTTATTTGAAGTCATTCTCTGAATGTGAGTGTGATATAAGAGACTTGGAGTAATATAGGTCATACCATGTAAATTCCCTCTGAAATGATAAATTTTTAATTTTCAGCAGCCCTATTTTTGGTATTCATTGGAAAATGCTTCCTCTGTTTCTTTTCTTACTTACACAAAAGTTACTTGATCTTTAATGAGTTTAATTTTCAAAACTTTGTCAATCCTTGCAGGCCGGTTTTCATGCACATTTTCATGTTGTGTTAGAGAAAGACAGCATGTATTTTTTTAAGTTTTGCCCCCTCTTTTTAGTCACTTGATTTCACAATGCACAAATAATGACCTGCAGGCATGGCAGAAGATTCGGGGGGGCGACCACGAAGCTTGTTCAGGCTGCATGTCAAAAGTGTGCGTGACTGTCATTCAGAGATGTTAATGTTAACTGACTATGCTGTAATAATTCTTAATGTGGAGCTCTTATATATTTTGATATTGGGCCTACCTCCCAGTCTGTCCACTTGTTTGAATTTCGGATATCCATCTGAATAAATCTGTCTTCCTTAATTCTTCTATCACATAACAGCATTAACAAAAAGTTCTCAACAGTCAGTAGGTTAAGTTTCTGAATGTTCCCTGTGTTGTGATTAGGTTTGTTTTTCATACAAGTGTATTTCCCTGAAAATAATTCAGCATCAGTCTGAAGTCTTATGACTTTGTTTATCACAGGGGGTAGAAATCCCCATGTGTATGACAGCCTTGGCTTTGGATGACATAATGCATCCGTCCCATAATAACAGTTTTGTCCTAGTTGGATCCCCCACTTAAGATTCACTGAACTAAACCATCACTGTTGTAGTGTTCAGTTCTTTTGACTATATAAGCTAACTGCTTGTATCATTATTAAACATTTCTGTTATTTCAAGCTGAGGAAAATGTGGGAGAAGAAACACAGTACAAATCATGTTTCACATAGTACGGGCTTCTATGCACATTGCACTTTCCTTTAAAAATGCAGTGAGACTTTCACCCTTCAAACTCTCAGTAGGTGTGATGGTAGCCCCTCTCTTTCTCCCATCCTCTCTCTCTCGCCCCCCCACAGCGCGAGCCTGTATGTCGTCCCCAGGTTGCGTCAGCCCTAATTAAAATGTCCTTCCTCATTATCATCGATTGCCCCGTGCATTTTGGAAAACAACTGCAGTGCTGAGCTCTGGCAGCGGCGGTGACAGTGGCCAAATATAGACATGTGACACTGGTCTTTAGCCCTGTCAGATGGTCCCAGTCTGACATGAGAGCGAGAAAAACTGGGGCAGCAGCCGAGTCTCCCCAGTGGACACCGGACCACGACTCAAACACACATGAAGACCCACACGCATACACACACTCACACACAGTCACACAAACAAGACCGCAGATGGCCGGTGCCCCATTCCAGGGTCCAGCAGCTACAGGAAGAAAAACACACAAAGCTAGTATTGGTATGAATTATTCATTTACAAGTGTGTACTGTCAAGAAAGTTTCTCATTTGTAAATACTGGAAACAAAAATAATAATAATAATAAAAAAAAAAAAAATCAAACAAACAAAACCTGCTAAGGAATGCTACAACAAAGTTAGGGGATAATTGTATGCCGTTACAGCAGCTTTGAATGTATTTGTGCCTTGTAACACACCATAAGCATTAAAGCATCACTTTAAAAATGTCTAGAAACAAGAAAAGGGCTCAGTTCCGCAACATGTTGCCATCAATCATTCATTACCCAACCTGGGCACTGACAGCCAATAAATGATTCATTGGAACATATTGCCCTCCATGAATCGTTAGTACAAATTTTATTATATCTAGGAGCATATATGGACTCACTAGAGCTCCTTTATACTCTGGTTTGCATTTTTATAATCCACGTTTAAAATCAAGATTTACCCACTTGATGGACAGATGGACTGACAAATGGACAGACTGAGTCAGGCAGACAGACATACAGGCATGTCAGAGGAGGGGCACGTTGCCGGCTGGCGTACCAGGAGAGAGGGAGCATCTGCCGAGGGGTTTGAGGAGCAGCCATGGCTTCTGCCAATCAGGATCTCCCCTGATGCCGGTGGCGGGCCACAGCGGTGCCAGCAGGTCAGGGGAATCACAAATTGCTCCAAATATCATCAGCTAAAAGCTTAGAATTATCGGAAACCATCTAACATATGTTCACCGCAGCACCTCTATAAAATAATCTCAAGTTGATGCAGCTGTAGTTCAGGGAAATCATAAGCCAAAAGGTAGGAGGGCAAGAAAATCTTCCCTTTAATTGACAAGCGCAAATGCGAGACACAGAAGTTCAGTTTTGAAGCTGAAAATCTGTGCAAATAAAAGGAGAGTAGATTTGCTCTTTTTGGAGGAAGCTAAGTATTTTTAAATTTCCCCTGTAACAGAGCAGATTAAAAAGAAAAAGCTTTCAGGTCAGAGTTACACTGTCCAAATTCCCCAGACCGGATTTCCAGAGTTTGCCTGCAGAGTGAGTCTCCTCCCTGCTGGTTATCTATGAAGAGCCACAGAAACTCGAGTGAAGGTGGGGGGGTTACCAAACACAGCCATGGCCCATTTGACCACAGGGGAGGCCTGTCAATGGCCCAGATAGTTCTGGTAATTTCTCAGCGTTGACTCTGCGGCTGCTGCTGCTTCTGCTGTCTTTTACATATTCAAAGAGGGAATGGAATATGAGGGGACTCCCTTTGTTCTGGCATGTGAGTGCTAGATCGCAAGGGCAAGGGGCGCGTTCTTCTCCACGGATACGCCTTGAAGTCGAGAAAAGCATAAGGTATATTTGAAATACTGAGGAGAGAGGAGAAGAGAAGTAAACAGGATTAGCGTTATCAGCTGCACTTGCAAGGGAATGCTCACACAAACACACAAACATACTGTATATATTTGAGGATGCAAACACATACACTCACATAAGGAATTGCAAATGAAACATGAATAAGTAAAGCAATAAAGCATTCTCTTGATACGCTGGTCCCAGGCAAAGAAATATTACTCTGTTTGGACCATGTGGGCTAATAAGTGTTTTTCTTGATTTAAGTAGTCAAGCAAGATTCTGAATGGAATGATAATTGACCTAAATGCTTCACATGTGTGACAGCAGTGACAGCAACTCATGGCTCATGATGCCGTGAAGACGCAGGAGGTGTGGCTTGCAACCACACAGACAATCAGTTAAGATAAAAAAGCACACTCGCCACTCAAAACGTCAAGAAAATGAGTGCGGGTGTGTTTCCCCCCGCAGCGCGTTGAAGAATGAACATGATTTTCTGAAACTTGTTTCTGCGTGTTTTCTGAATATAAGATATCCGTTATTTGGGCCGTTATTTTGAAAATCACGCCCTCCCACCACTATCTCTCCATCCTCTCTTTCCCCTTCCCCCATGAAGCAAACAGCGGATGGTGCTAATTTCCAAAACATCATCTCTTCCACACCGAGTTCAGGAAGTTGATTTATAGACGGTGCTCGCGGAGTTAATTGCAGTGCATGACACCAATCAGTCTTTGGGGAGATTTCTAAGGCAAGCAGGAATTGAATCGACACCCAGCACAAACAAACAAACAAACATATTCATATCGCCCATATTTATTTATCAATGTTTTAGATTGCGCTCTGCCTCCAAGATTGCCCCCTTTTTCTGCTGAAGATTCAATAAGTTGACAGAAACATTGTCAGCACCGGGGTGTCGCTTTATATCGACACTGCCAACAAATCTGTCTTTAGGAAAATGGAAATGTATGTGTTAAGCATGCCCAAGCGCTACAGACCCCCCACCCTCACAGCACCCCTCCCTCGTTGGATGCTTGAGAGTTGCTCCTCCACAAAATGATCGTCGTTGTGTTCGGAAGCATTCATCTTGATTATTCCGACAGCAAAGCTTTGATAATGATCTGTGGGAGATGGTCTTCAGAAGTTTGTCAAAAAACACTAAATGTCAAATCCCCGGCGGTGGTATCTAACTATCTGGTGATGTGACACTAGATTGTCACGCACACACACACACACACACACACACACACACACACACACCCTCCGCCTCTTCCACTTGGCCAATGAGATGTTGCCCCTTATTGCCTCTTGTGCCTCATCGCTGTATTGCACAGGAATGGAGTAGAGAGCGCACAGCTGCAGCCATGTGTGTATATGTGTGTGTACACTTGTCTTTGTTACCTCTTTAGGATCTTTTCTGGCAGAAACACTGACCTTGTCAGGACCAGAAGTCCTTAATGGAGACCAAAACCTTGTCTTAATGAGGGAACAACCTCTTTTCGGGGGAACTAGGGGTAAGATTTGAATTGAGGTTGAGTTAAAGTTAGGGTTCAACGTTACGAAGTGAGGTTAGGGATAAGGCTTAATTACATTAATGGAAGTCAGTGTCACTAGAAGAATCACTGCAAAAACCTGCGTGTGTGTGGGTGGGAGAGAGAGACACTCATGTTCAGTGTCACAAAGACACTGCAGGAAAATTCAACACATGTTGAAAAGCTGTCAGAGCTGAATCTGCATATTGTTTTTACATTTGTTTCTTTGTAAGTGATTGAAAGGGAATTTAAAGGGATTTGGAAGCTGTATATTATGCCTATATTTAAAACCTATTGAGGACTTCAGATTTTAGAGTTCATGGAAAACCGACTCCTTAAAAGATTATCTACTGGATTTTAGTTTTGTGATTCTGCAAGGACAAAGCCTGGCTTATCAAGAAACACAACTAATTGCAACATGATCTGATAGGTTGAAAAAAAAAAAGTCATAATTTGATATCAAAAATAAAACCAAATTATCCCTCTTTGCAATGTCCAACTTTTTGTATCCAACTACATCATTTAAAGAAAGTGAGGGGTCTCTATGAATACTTATTTAACTTTTCTAAGTAGGACATTGTTATTTCTAAATAGGACATTCATTAACCTTGACTACAGAAGTTTGATCAACCCTTTCTATTTAATTTAAGTCATCTATTTGGCAACAAAGCAAATAAATTAACCTGATGACAACTAAAATGTGGTTTTATTTTCAGGTAAAAAACACATATCTTCTGAACTTTTTCTTTTCCAGTAAGAACAAATTGTATAAGCTAATTAACCTGTAATTGAATAAAATAGCCATTCCATTGTTTCATTC
Source organism: Brachirus orientalis (assembly GCA_016785285.1). Lineage (NCBI taxonomy): Eukaryota > Metazoa > Chordata > Actinopteri > Pleuronectiformes > Soleidae > Brachirus > Brachirus orientalis. Next base: position 1,788,291 of record JAFBJR010000129.1, read on the forward strand.
CGGTATTTATTTTATTTTATTTATATAGTTTATTTAATTGGCAATGCAAATTACCATAGTGTAAGTCCATCCTGCTAATATACTAATATAACTGCTGGTTTGCATTTTGAGATTAAAGCTATTGCTTGTAAAAATCCCTAGTGTAAGATTAACTTTTTGATAATATGTGTTTCTGGGGAAAAAAAAAACAAAAAAAAAAATAGACTACAAAGAAGCTGCAAAAGTGACTTATTGCACAGACTTATAAATGTACACATGTAAAACAAAACAAACGAAGATCCATCATGCACACACAACAAGGAGCTGCTTCATAATTTAAATGTTAATAATATTACAGGTCCTCCTCTCTAGGTGGTAGCATTAGAATTAGTCAAGCCCGCACACAAATGTGGAATGGCAGGCACTAAACGAGTGGATTTCCTCTTTAAAATGATAATTGGGCTTGGCTCAAACCTATGTGTACGTGTGTGGGTTTGTGTTTGCGTGTGAATAGCAGCACTTTGCAGCCAAGCAGCCACTGTATATGCATGAACGCTTGTGTGTGTGTGTGTGTTTGCAGCTCATAAATGAACCGCGAGCTTTCACTACGACTGCACTATGTGACCTTTTAAAAGAAACCGCCTAATATACAGGATTTAGTTCATTATCAAGCGTCTCTCTGCATATTCTTGACAAGTACAAATATTTTGTCATTTAAGCTTCTAAACTAAGTTCATTGATAAAATCTGCACTTTTATTAGATTCTAGTTGTATTTTGAATGCACCATTGCCACCTGCCTGCCCCCTGTGTATGTTTCATCTCCACATATGGCCATAGTGGCCATGCCCACATGCCCGCCGCCCATCAGTGCCAGTGACAGCTTCCCCCCAGCTTCTTGGCAGGCAGATTAACGTCTTGAGTTGGTACAAACGTGGACCGACCCTCCCTTTGGCTGACATCCAAACACTGTCTTGCATCTTCTGGGAGAACAAGAGGAGAAATGGAACAACTGGTTTTAATGAAACAATTACAAGACACTAATTATTATGTTAATGTTTTGCTACTATCATGAGCCACCGCTAACAGCCTCCTGCACCTAGAGGTTCAGAGCCTGCCGTGCTTGTGTGTGTGTGTGTCTGCGTGTGTGTTCTTTTCAGCAAGGTGGGAAGATGGACATTTTTCAGCAGGCAGCCGCGTGTTCGGCAGGAATGTGTTGAAATGTAAAAAGGGCCACAAAGCGCCGGCTGTTGTCACTGAATGTCAGGTACATTAATTCCCATAATGCTCAGTGCACATAAATTAGCAGCAGGGTTGCCAGTGCTTCAAAGCCATCAGTTTTAGGTGTATGTGTGTGTAGAAAGAGAAGGGGGGGTGGGGGGGGACACAGGAGACAGGCCTGGAGGCGAGAACACACGCAAAGCACAAAACACACACACACAAATAAACACATACATCATGCAGTCACATGAACACACACACATGTAAACGCATGCATCACAGGCCCGCTCTCCTTTCACACACACAAACACAAACGCATCATAAGCAACAGCAATGCGCAGGCCATTGTTACTGCAGCTACAGTCGAACATGTGCAATAAACAATAATTCCACCTTCCGGCAGCTTGTGGAAGCAGCAGGTAAAGGTGTTTGATGGCAACGTTTTGAAAATAAACGTAAAACATCCACTGCTGTAGTGCGTTTTAGTATCCAAGAAAAGTACCCATTTCTTCTCTTTTTGCGGGATCATTAGAGGCATTCTCTAAAATGGCATTCTCTCAAATGTTAACTAATGGTCAGTATTCTTCAATTGCAGTCCCTTTTTTCAAATTTTATGTAATTTTAACTTCAGTATCTTTCTTGATCTAACAAAACAGGCAGTTTAAGATGCAGAATTAAGTTGATTTTAATACTTTTTATTTAACTTAGTCAAATAAAAAGTATTAGTCTCATATAATTTGCCTTCAGTTTAACAAACTTCTATTTAAGTGTGGTTGCTTCTCAAATCTGAAGCAGAATAAAGTGAAAAAAATCTACATGGCTGGACATTACTTATGTTATAGAGGTGACTGTAATATATTTGCATTTTAGGTGAACTCACCCTGAAATTATTTGAGCTGACCTTTAGGACACCAATTGTTTTGTGTCCGTTGCTGCTGCCGCACTCTCAGCCAGGTCTCCCTTTGAAGCACAGTGTTTTATTCTCGGTGGGACTACCTGGCTGAATGATGGCTCCATGAAAAGAGCAACAAAGTCCCAGACTGTCTGCCATAAGTCAGTGAATGAGGTGATTCATGAACAGTGGGCACCAGGTCTTGGCTCGGACTGTTTGATTGAAACCTGTTAAGCCAGAACTACTAATTTCATTACATGGTGTCAGCCCACACTGAGCGGCTCCTAAAGGGCCCGCTTTGAACTCTAGGGCTCAAACAATGACACGGGCCAGTCTGGGGCCTGATGGGAGTGTGATGGGTTGGTTGAAAAACAACCCTTCCACCCCCGCAAAAAAAAAGAAGGGGGACAAAGTTTTTTCATAATGGTGAAGTCTGTCAAATATTTTGATATGTCCCACACACCATGGTGCGGCTCCTCCTGGGTTTTTTGCTTTTCAGCAGGGGAACAATTGACTTTCTTCACGTTCAAGTCATTTGCCTCCCCGCCTTCGGGCAAAACCTTTCATGAGGAGCCATGACTTGCCATTGCAGCTGTTCTGCTGGGGTTCTTCCCATGGACACCATGGATAAAAACTCTTTGAGAAATCAACTTCAGTTATGTAGCCTTGCAGGTTTCTCTCTTTTCTCATCGAGAACTTGGCTCACAAGAATTTTTTTTTGTTTTGTTTTTTTTCTTCTTCAAAGTTGGCCTGGGTTTAATTTTTTATTTTTTTGTCTTATTGTGGTATTGTGGTGATACATTCAGTCGACTCATCACTACATGGGCACTCTTAACTGCATTTCTAGGAATGCTATGTTGCAAGTGTCTAGTCGTTTATTTTACAGCTGAATGCGAAGCACTGTGAAAACACAAGTAAGGTCAAATAGTTTCAATTCTTTTCAAGGCTTCAAGCATTTATTAGAAATGAAGTCTCACAGAGGAGGACACAGAAAATGTGATCTCAGTCTTAAAACCACAAAATGGAGCACTATTCTCTCTCAGATGGACATTTTGTTGCAGTGCGAATATTTTTCCATCCTCCCTTGCAGAACGAAGTTGACAATATGTACCATGAAGGTAACTTTGTAAAGTTCATTGCAGATAGACTAGGCATATGAATATTCATGAAAAATTATTCAAGCTTACTGCGCCTGATAGTGGGTGCTTTTCTGCTGCAGCATTAGGCCTGTAAAAGAGATGAAAGGCTTGTGAACCATCCCCACTTCCGTGGCCTTATACTGGGACACAATGGCAAACCAGCCGCTCAATTAGTCTGCCATCTTAGACTGACTGTTTGACAGGTCTAGCTAATTGTTAATCCCGCCATAACTGTTTCTCAGAGTAATTAATCATGTAACAAAAGGGCTCTCAGTGAGGCAACACTACCAGTGCGGATGTGTGTCAAACCAAGACAGAGCTGAGAGGAAAACGCATCACAAATGGTGTCCAATTTACAGCTGAGGCTGATCAACAAATATTTAATCTTAATTTGCAACACCTTAGCAATGGTAATCATTTACATCGCTTGGTTTTTTCCGGATGTAAACAAGTGCATGCGTGAGACCTCCTGGCTTATGTAAATCCAGCTCCATTTGAGCCCCACATGAACGGGTTCTAGGGGTCAAGTACCATTCATCATGAGATGGAGTGTCATTTTCTCCACTTCATACGCAGGCAGCTGCTTAAGAGGAGCAAGAGAAAAGAAGGTATTCTTTGAGGGAGGAAAGAAAAGGCAGAGCCGAGCACAATCCAGGCTTCAGAGAGGAGATGGTTGGGAGGTGGGGGATGAATAGGAACACAAGGTGCCACTGTGTAAGAATTTAAATGTGAGCACAACTGGTGATGTCATTCACCTCCTCAACCCCACCTCAAGTCATAAGACAAGCCACATTCCTGGGAACAGGAAAAGGACACAAAGAGCCACCGTGTTTTTCAGTTCAGCAATAATGACTCATTTCTCTGTGACCCATTACTGATTTTCGTCCTCGGTGTGTCCAAATGATGATTAATATCTGTTTTCTATCTCCATGCAGAATGGTCGCAGCAGAAAACAAGAGCAACTCTTGTTTGAAGGGAGAAGGAATCCTCGCCTCCCAGGCAATGGGACCTCATAAAGGCCAAATTAGATAATTTGAGGGGGAAAATGGATGTAGGTCATATCTCTTTTCCATCTTTTTTTTTAAAGCTGTAATGATAGTCATGCAACAGAGCTGGTGTCCATGGGACCTTTCTCCATGGCTGGAACAAAGTCAGAGGTTACGGCCGATTCACCTCATCCAGTGCCTCTTAAAAGTCTTTGTAATGTTCAGACACAGTAGCAACCATCAGTTTCCCTTTGTGTACCGGCATTCGCATACAAGCAGCCAAACATGATAAGAGCTGTTTTATTGCCACACCAAAAGGAAGAAAACATGATGATTTGAGCAACAAAACAAAAACCTCCCAGGAATTATTTGCTGTCCCACTGGCCAATCCACCTCCACCGGCACTGCAAAGAACCAAAACACAATACCACACACAAAAACCTGCAGACAATAAACAGAAACAGTAGGAGTCCTTCCCTAATTTGACTTGCTCCACAGGTGGTCACCAGCTGCTTACGAACAGGTTAGCGGGGGCCACAACGGCGGACCAGGGATTTTCATTTTAAGTGGAACAATGGGCAACTGCTTGGGTCCCAAAACCAGAAGGTTATTTCTCTCTCTCTCTCTTTTTCCCTTTCCTTTTTTATAATCTGGCAGTGCCTGGAGGTAGAGTTGTGGCTCCAGTGCAGCAAACAGTGAGGTCTTTTGTCTGAACGTGTCTGTGTAGAAATGGAGGCGATCAGAAATTCCCCCTGTCTTAGTTCACATGATTCAATGAGAGCCCTGTGTGTCAGTATCAGGGCCGTTCTTTTCTTGTCTATTCATTTCATACACCGGATGGAAAGACCCGGCTACGCTGATGGCTGGAGGCCTGCTTTTACTCATCCAACAAGACAACAAACTCTGCAGAACCCAGAAGGAATTCAAATCATAATTATATGGCTTTTCATACTACTGAATTGTGCTTCAGTCAAGCTTGAACATTTTTGCAATAGTCATTCCCTTTCAGACCTCAAAATCCGTTGAATGTGCTTCAGTACCTTAGCAGAAAATCTGTCTTTCAATCGCTATAGTAAATACCAAGGATCCAGAAAAACTGATAAATACAATCTTTTTGCTCATATTGACAAGTTGGAATGAAGCACATGGTCAGAATAGATCTGTGAAAGAATCAGCAGAGGTATCTTGCAGGCAGGCCTTTTCCAGTAATTCCTGTCAAGATCTTGTGCTTGAAAAAAAACTACAAACTACAGTCCAGTGGCAAAAAGAAACAATTGACCATCCAATAATGGGAGACAAGTTGGCATAAATGATTTTTGCATTGCAATTTACAGAGAGAACATCTCTCTCAAGGCATCAGGGACCATCTGTGCAATACTTTTGTACAAAAATGTGTCATTTGTTGTGGTGCTACCTAAAGTCTCTGTAAAATTGCAGCTCTTTAAATAATCCATGACTTTATGAATTAAAGATATTTAACTCCATGCACAACCACTGGCATTGCAACATTATTAGATCTCTGGCATATACAGCAAAATGAAGAACAATTTGTTTTATGCAAATTGAGTATTATATTGTCCAAGATTACAGTGAATATTGTTGAATTTGTCTTTGAAACAGCCTTGGAAAGCAACTGTTTTTTTTCCTGGCAATAGCAGAAATGGTGGTTGCTGAAAAACAGTGTAATCATTGGACTCCACTAATGTCTATTGTGCTTGGTTTTCAACATATGAAACCACAAATTATCTAAAACTGTAAGAAAGAAAAAGTGAATGAAGGTAGAATAACTTAATCTAAAATCTGTTAGTATTTATAGTTAGTTAGTATTTATTAAGAACAGTTCCCCCAAATAAGTTAAGTTTATGTTTGTTCACCTCAAAGTCAAATTTTGTGTAAAATGTGCAACAATTTTAAAGCTGTAATTGTTGAAATGTAGCTGATCAAAAACAACAATAATCGTAGCTGTTTGAAGGACATCACACCACCATCTTATGTTTAGGTAAATGTATATGCTTTTCACATTTTCACTCTAAAATATTTTAGTTTGGTGGGCTTGAGGAATTCTTGAATCGATAGCAGGAGATATCCCCAAATGTTTGAGTTTGTGGAGATTAATTGTCACATGAAGCCAAAACAGTCTAAATGGAATGCACCACCAAAACTACTGTAAATGTAAAGTAAACCTTATTAGGCTTGTTGCCTGTTTAAGAAATGTAAATTCTGAAACAAGTCAATTAGCTTATGTATTTTTAAAGTTTATTATTTTTCATCCCTCCATCAGAGTTCACTTGGGGCCATGGTTGACAAGCCGTTGCAGTAGCATGTTGTCCCTCGGGGTCACCTAAAAAGTGGTCAAGCCACTCAGCTTCTCCTCTCAGTGCCCTTAAAATAAAACGTTATTTCTCTCATCTATGTTTTTCATTGCATCCTGAACTTGCCCCCACATCCCTTCATTTAAAATCACACAGCTGATGTTTGTTGTTAGCAGGCGTTGTCGGAGAGGATAAAGAAAGGTTACCTGGTGGCTCAGAGAGAGACGCTTTACACCAGCGGATTTATCCACACTGATGTTTTCATGTCACCACTGGCTCCTGCAGGCACTTTGCTGTTGTAACGCACCAAAACCCAATCAAATCTTTGAAGTAGTCATGTATGCCTAAGTGCTGTCTACCTTAATGCTAAATAATTAGCAGGCGAGCGTAGCTCACTGGGATTGCTACCTCAGGGCTAAACTTGCTTTTCCTGCTTTGATCATTACATTAATTAAATCTGGCTCCCTTGACAGGTTGGGGCTAAAAAACAGGTAGGTGTCATAGGCACCTCAGCAGAGACAGAAGCACCTGGTGTGTGAGAGCTCTCCAGCTGTCAGGGACAATGCCTGAAGAGTCAGACGGTGGTGGTGTTAATTCGAACCGATGTCCCAAAAGGGGAGGAGAACAACTCAATCGTAAGACACCCCGATTCTCCAGTCTGGAGGCAGGAAAGGCTGCAGCAGCAGCAGCAGCAGCAGCAGCAGCTTTGGCCAGAGGAGGAAACAAGTCATATTGTCAGACCTCAGTGCCAATTCGCGTCATAGCCATCGCCCGAGGGACAAATTAGAAGTGTGTTTCGAGAGATGTGTCAAAAGTGTTCTTGGTTCACATCACAGCAGAGAAATTGTGCGAAGAGGAACCTAAACCAAAGTCAAACACCAAGGAGAGGCAGAGGAGGGACTCACCTATGATTTATTTAAACCAAGATGGCCCGAAAGGATGAATAATCACGCAACTGTGCATTCATGTGTCGCCTTTTAGTGCTCACGTAAGACTGTAAACACCAGATTAAAAAAGTGAATTTAACACTGTCATTTATGATAGCTAGCATTCAAATACTGCAACACACTGTGGGTCCAAGGTTCCAAGGTCACATGAGTATATCTTGTTGGCTTTCCTTGATCAGCTCCACTGCATACAATGCCACTTTCTTTATGTTTCATATTATACATATTATAACTAATATTTAACAAACGAATTAGCAGCACATCGCTGCACTCTGTTATGAGTATCTTCCTGAGCAACAGCCCTTTGTTCCTCTTATTAGATTGACGGTGTTTTGTTGAAATAATACCACATCTGTAAATTGATTGCTGCTTAACATTCACATTTATTCTATCGTGTGCACTGTCAGAACAGTGATGATGTATCATCGGGCCAAACAAAAACCATTCCAAGAAAAAGAAGTGTATCTTTCCTCAACCCTTATGTCTAGTCAACATGTCGATGGGCATTTTAGAAAACTGAGGTTATTTTTCCCTCTGCATTAAAAATAATCCTGTTCACACACACTAAGTTCTCAAACATATCTTTGACTGCATGGAAACACACAAATCCACAGTTCAGTGCTATCAGAAGCATGGTGATGATAAAACGTCAACTGTGAAGCCTTACTGACCAATCAAAGGAGAGATAGAGCAAATGTCACTGTCTGGTTCAGTAGGCAAACAACATAAATAAAAGAATAACCTGCGTGTGTACATACAGTATGTGTAAGCGTGTTAAAAGACCAGTCAATAATGGTAACACTCGCACAAGTTCGGCTTCCATTAAAAAAAAAAAGGAAAGTGTGTCGCCGACACAGGCTGCAGGGCTGAGAAATCTCCCTGTCCGTGATGGAAATGAGACAAGTGACATTAATTTCATATGAAATGATGTAGATTGTGTTTGTTGGATCTGCTCATTTTCAAAATGCCTCTCTGCCTAAACCCAACGGCCTTTCCTCCACATCCTCATCCAGCACCCCACACTGTAGAGCATTCAGTAGTAATTAGTGTCTTCAGTATGTTTAACCATCCCACATACCTGTTCAATCAAACCACTTTCTGGGCATGTATTCAACCTTCAAAGGCAGTGTTTGAAAAGGACCCGGAAAGCACAAAAGCAAGTCGTCTCTGAAGCTCCTTTTGATCTAGATCATTAACGTTCTGGAATCAGAAGTTGACATAAGGCCCGGTTTTGTTGCCGCACTCCTGGATCCGTTTCTGTGCAGTGGAAGTTGAAGATGTTTGGAAAATTGCTCCGATTATAGTGTTCATGTGCCATTTGATACCAGTTCCAAGAACAAGGGGAGATGCAGCCAAACCAGACTACACCAATAAGAGCTGGCGGAACTGTCCGTGCTTTCATAGACCACATGGTCTCTTTACCGAGTGGACATGTTTTATTATCATGGTAATCGACTTTGTAATTTTGGTGTGAACAGCCCCACCCTGCTCTATTTACAATGGAGCGATCTCAGCATCAATTAAAGCAGTCTGTTAAGGAACAATTTTATAAGTAAAGGACAAATGAACTGGATGTTGGGTATTTAAATGGTCAAAAGTTCTTCATCGTCTGTCATAAATGTCAGGTTTACAGTAGATTTGTCAATAATTGCAGAGGCTTTGCTGTTTAAGTCTTTTTAAGTATAAGATCTCATTACAGCTGAGACACACATTTTAGTTTACTCTTCCAGCTTGTCGTCACCAACACAACATTAGCTAATATTTTGGCGGTGTGCATCAAAGATGGAGTCCATCATGCAAAAGTTGTTGCACTGAGGGTTGTGTTCAGAGCAAGCGAGTAGCTGCTCTTCATCGCACTCCAACACAGACATCAAATGATGGCGCATACGTTCTTGGACTTCACAAAGATAGTTTAGAGAGAAGGAAGGGCCTCCCACACTGAAGCTCGCGCCACCTCCAAACCTTTTAAACACAAGCCCATTCTCTTCCAGCCTCTTTGAGATGGTTCCTCTCTGCGACAGATGCATCACAATCTGAAAAGGGCTCATCATCATCGTTATCATCATCATCATCATCATCAACATGGACTCTCCTGTCTCTTTCAGTCTCTTTCTCCTTGAGTCTCTCGGCAGCGACGCCTGCACCCACGGGCAGCATTTCTGAAAAATCACAAGAAATTCATTTCCTCCCTGGATGAAAAATAACAAAGGCATTCCTCATGACAGGCCTCTCTTCCTGTCATCTGCAGGCCACAAGTCTTCTGATCTATTAATAGAGACTCCTTCCTCCATTTCTTCTTTATCACAACCAGACTGCAGAACTCTCATCAGGTGATTTGATTAACAAATTACAGACGGGCAGGAAGTCTGTGAGGAGTTTAGGCAAAGGTAAAAACATAGTGAGGTAGAGCACAGACTGTAGTGGAGGATGGTGTGGTGCACACTGTTAAATATATAGTTTGATTACTCTTAGTCGCAGATTTCTGACCTAGTTCAGAGTAATTAGGTTTACACTGTTAAGCCACATTTGTAAAAAAAAGGGATATTCTCTGGTAAGATAACTTCTTAGCAGCCCTTGATATCTGCCACAGAGCCTCAGCGGGGATTATTGTTAATCTTAAGGAGATACCTATCTTTTACGTTGATATTTCTGTTTCAGTAACACCATTTTGTCCCCCTGGAGAGTTACACAAAGAACTTGATATAGTTTTTAATGAAGCATTTTTATCGTGAATTGTTTTTTGTTTTTTTTTTGTTGTGTCAAATTGGGATTTTGATTTAAAAGCGATTAATTGTTTAGCCAGAACTGATCAGAACCTTGATCTGATCAATTACATCTCACAAGTATTTATGGGTGTGGATTTTTGTCACATTCAACCACATTATGTTCATTTACTATCTCTTATTTTTGTTATTTTTTTTTAAATAAAGAAACTAAAGATGAGTGAGAGGGAGAAATTGTAGCACTTTCTCTCTTCACATGAAAGTTAGTTGTGGACAGTCCGTGGCTGCATATGTGCATCTCTGCAGAATGACAAACATTTTTTTTTCTTTTTTCCTGGACATATGAACATGACCAAGTTTTTGCTGCAAGATGCTACAGGACAACCGTCGTCCGTCAGTGAGCGCGTGCAAACTCTCAGACAGACAGACAGACAGTCGGTCCATCGCAACACTCAATCATACACTAATATCTCGGGGCATCAGCAGCTATTGCAGAAGCAGAACTAACAAGTTAAGCCCAAACATTGGGCTTGGATGGCAGTGGGGGAGTTTATGAATGCGTGTGTGTACGTGGAGGGGTGGAGAGGGGCATGCATACATCAAACAGAGATGGTTGGTCAATATTGGAGTATGGAGAATCAACACGCTCTTTTAAAGGGGAGGCTTATGTTCAAACATCACAGTGCCAGTTTCTGAGCCTCAGGAAATGCTCAGGCCCAGAAACTGGCACTGTGATTTCTCATTTCGCCATTTCTCATTTGTTGCATTAGCAGCAAAGACGGCGTACAAATAAAATTTCCCTGAGCAAGGGAGGTATCTGCATACAAAACAAGACTGTGTAATTTTCAGTCGGGTGCGAGGGGAAATGAGAGTGTATGAGGGGAAGTAGAAATATGCACCTTCATCAGTGCTTTGGACACACTCAGGAAAATGCACTTTGGGAATTAGCATTTTTTTGTGTGTTTAAAAGAGGCTGAGGAATGCATGGGGTTAAGGTCTGGTTAAAAAAAAAAAAAGTCACATTTGGCACATGACTTGGTTATTTGACCAGGATGTACTTTACTTTTCCTGTCTTGTTGCAAATCTGATATATCCAAAATAATATATTTTTTTTTATTATTGTTTCTCAGTTGAATGTAGAAGCAAGCACAGCAACTGGTGCCATTCAGAAAAAGAAAGAAAAAAATATCTTGTCGGAAAACCGACTCTCCTTTAACTCGCACTTCATTTTTAGAAGCCCAGTTGAGCTTTATTGGCCATTCTCCACAGTGCAAAAACACACACACAAACAGCCATTCCTCTTCAAAATATTAGAGCTGGGACTAATTGCCACCACCTGCGTTATCACACAGGCTACTAAACAGATGTGGGGGACCAATCTCAGTGTAGAAATCACAGCTGAGTTGCAGAGTGAAGTCTGGCAAAATGCTAAAAGAATCTGTTTGAACAACAGCATACAGAAGAATTCAGAAGTGACTACATGTCTCTTAGTAGAAAACATGAAAAAAAAAAAAAAAAAAAAAACCCAGTCTCTGCCCACAGTTTAAGACGACAGAAGACACCTATAACCACTGCATGTGGCCTAGCCACTAAATAGTACACTGCTGCTCAAATATAGTAGCAGAGCTGCTGAGTATTTTTGGTGTCGGGTGTGTTGCAAATTGTCAATGCTCTGTTTTCCTTATGGCAACACTGACAATGGAAACTATAGAAAGCTTCCATGCGAAAGTTGTTTAAAGGTATAATAATAATAAAAAAAATATTTACCTTCATCTTAAACTTCTTTTAATTCTTCATTTCATTGATTCCATGGATTTTTATGTCATATGGTTAGGGTTTGCAGGTCAAATGCTTAAGACATTGTGACTGAATCTGAGCTTAAATATACAAAATTTTGTATCATATCATCATTTTATTTTCATGAAACCAGGATTTGGGGAGTCCAAAATGATATTTTGGTAGAATGGGTCCTGGAGTGGAAAAGCCCAAAATGCCACTGTAGAATTTTCATGCATACAACCAGTACGCAACTTTGGGGAATTGATGATGTCACAGCCCCACCTCTCTCTTGCTCTTGCATTTACTGTCACCATCTTTGCTCCTGTTGTCTTCTCCTTCTCCTTCTCCTTCTCCTTCTCCTTCTCCTTCTCCTTGTGTTTGGAGTTTGTACACGGTGTGCAAGCTTCATTCACATGCTTCATGTCTGGCCTGGCATATACACTACAGCATTTAGAGCTGTTCTGAGGACATTTCCTGAAACAATGGTGTGTGTATGGAGAACCTTTAAAAAAGGGGGAAAAAAGAAAAAGACGGTGTAGGGAAAGCTCTGTTCCGGTGTGCATAAGGCCTAATTTGTAAAGAAAAACATGAAATGTTCATTCTTTCATTTCTTTTTTCTGTATGTAGTTTTTGCAGATTAAAACATGACGCTTACATATTTTTGAAAATTACTGTTTTAACAGCTTAACATCATGTAACTAAAATGTGACATAATTATTAGATTTGGGATGACAGTACCTGTGTTGCTTCCTCATGCAAATAAAGCTACACCCGAAAAATTAAATACATTTTAAAAGCAAACAGGCTTTTGTTGATTTCACATGTTTTTGTGATGTAAGCTGACCACAGTTTGCCTTAATCATAAAAGCTGTTGAGGTCACTGACTGTGGGTTAAACAGCCTTACAACATGTGCATTACCTTGAAATTTAATCATTTCAGTTGGGGATTTCTAAAGTTTTCCACAGAAGGCACATTCAAAGTCATATGATGAACAGGCAAAGAAGGAAAGTAATGATGATGACTGCGTGTTTCCTTGACTTTTCATAACTTTTCTTTGTCTCCCGCCACTCAGACCTTCATATGGAGGAGTACGTGTTATCAGACTTTGTTAAACCTCTGAGCTACTGAGCCCGTGTATCTTTCTTTGTCTGTCCTTTAAAACGCTTCTCCTGTCCCCTAGCAAACAGATTATCTAAAGTAAAGGAACATTTTGACTATTTCTGCAGATTCATGGTTCAAGCTCCACTGCTCAGCAACACCCTGCCAGCAGAGAAACATTCTCCCTCCACCTCTCCTTCTTGTCATGCCAAATTGTGTTTTACAGCATCTGTTCATTATAGATGGCCGACATGATTGATGTGGTCATAATATTAATGTAAGACTGACACAGCAGAGACATGAATCATGGCCGACTTTATTTCAAAGCCGGCGTTTCATTGGCCCATCACTAAAAAGTGATATATAAATGTCAGCGAATGGCAGCCATAAAGCATTATGAAGTACATTTGATGGTGCATTTTCACCGTTATCAACCCACTGTTATTTACTAATGCATCTTCCTCATGTGACAGCCGCCATGGACGTCCATGTCAGTTTCATTTGTAGACTGTGTACTTAAAGAGACTTGTACATTTCTGTCTTTTTCAGGTGCTGGTTCCACAGTGAAAGAAGATGAAAAGGTAAGAGCGTGAAGAAAAAGGATGCTCTCATACATTGTGTTGGCCTTTGGGTATGGAAGTCCTGGACAGACTTTAAATTGAAAGCATTCATTCAAATTGAAATTTCATTTCCCATATGTGTATGACAAATGACACGGGAGCATCATTCCTTTCAAAGCATTGTTTATTTTCATGATGTCAAGGGTGGAAAAATAATTCAAAATCGAAGTGGAAATCGGACTATCATCTTAATTTGCATTTTCTGGTGTTTTTATGATCGTTTCTATGAAGAGCTGCGCCCACTGAAGGAGGATCTCATTTACTCTCATTTATGTGCCGTGATCATTGTCTTGAAAAACATCACATTTCGGTAACATCACAACGGTAACACTGACACTTTGATCAAACCACTTCTAATACCATCATCTACTGAAGTTACACAGTATTTTATTTATTTTTTTTTTCAGTTTCTGCTCCAACAATGTTTTTACATGATAAAACAATTTAAAATAACTGCTGTAACTTCACAGTTTCCATATGAAGCTGTCAGTGAAGGGGAACGGTGGACGACTGTGTCGCATTAAAGTGCCCATGTCCACTTTGAAAGCAGTGATTGCATACTGTTCATGTTTTTAAGAGCTGTATTAGTCAGTCAGGTCATTTCTCCACTGTAAAACATCAAGCAGCAGAGCCCACTGCAAAAACAAACAGCTTCACTCCAAATATTTGGCATAAACTTCTCAAAATCAATACCCTCAGGCCCACTTGAACTTTTCATCTTTGCTAATAGGGACCGCTGCTGGTCTCACGCCGAACAGTATCGCTTCTAAGACGAGAAGTAAACAGCCTTCATCACCTTCTCTACAGCAAACACTTCGAACAGCTTTGTCTGCATGAGCCTGTTGCTGCTTCCAGAATGAATCAGGACAGATTAGCAAGTACCTGCTTGTAATTTTAAGCATATGCGTAATCCTGTGAAGTTTTGAAAGAGCCATGGAGTGAGATTATTTCCATCTGACTCGTGTTAGTCATTCCTAAAAATAATTGAAAAATGCAGACCTGTTGTACTGGTTATGTGGACACTAGAATAACTGTGCTGTCATGCAATTTAGAGATTTCATTTATTTTTATTTTTGGTAATTGAATGCATAATTGTTTTACAATTATATTTTGGGGGAGCATCAAACTGGTATTTTTCAGCTGTTTTAAAATCAGTCAAAAACTTTACTTTCCTCAGATCAATAGATCTTGGAAAAGATCACGTTTTTTTTTTTTTGACAAAATTTTTTTGTCAAAATATTTTAGTAATGAAAGGATAGTTCCATAGTTGTAGTCATATTCCAAAACCAAAAAGTATCAGTATCAGTGTTGGTTTGGACGCACAACCCGACTCTCCGCCCTCATGTAAATATAGATCTGGGTTAGGTTGCTGAGTGCATGCTCTGTTCTGCCATTAAAACAGAAAATGTGAGTAAAAGTCGACACAAATCTGCAGCTGAAAATGGTTTGAAACAGCCATTCCATTAATTGTTTCTTCGGCAGGCTGTATGTGAAACGTTGGCCTGTTCCTGTGATTGGCTGCTAGTCAGTGACGCTGTGAATTGGCTGAAGGTTCATGTCAGTCAGTGGCATAATCACTGCAACTTAAGTGGTCAAGTGGCCTGTTAGATATATATATATATATATGTGTGTGTGTGTGTGT
>JAFBJR010000129.1:1803808-1820151 GCA_016785285.1 Brachirus orientalis
TCTTTCACCCCCCCCCCCCCCCCCCCCCCCCCACCACTCCTCCTCCTCATTTTGTAGTGATAGTGGTTCTTGTGCTGAGGCCTCAGTCTGTTCTGCCTCCTCCACCTCCAGCTCTTTGCTCTGCTCTGCTCTGCTCTGCTCGGCTCGGCTCTGCGGCTGCTTCCTGCTCGCCCTGTTAGAAAGACGACTGCTGCACCCTACAGTTTAAAAAGTGTCTCTCACCGTGCAGGCTCAGCCTCCAAACACTGCTCACCCTTCTGTTTTCTATGTGCCGCAAACTGAACATTGTTGAGTTTCCTTTAAAGATCACACGAGAGATGCATCAGCAGAAGATAACTGCAGGAAAGAAAAACAAAAAAACAAAAAAAAAAACAACTTAGTGATGCGGTTTTTAGTGTCTTTAGTGAACTTTTAAACACAGCGGTGAGTAAACTGAGAGTGTCACTGTAGCTTTTAACTGTGTCCAGCTCCTAAATAATTTCATCAGTCTGGTTTCACTAGAGAATCTGATTGTCCTACTATGGTCTAAATGAAATATTAAGTGTTTTTCCCCCTTTGATGAGGAGATGAATCTGTGAAACTGTAAGTGGATATTTTGGAACATTTTGGAGTGAACATGAACCAATTTTAACGATGCTCATCATGTACACAAAATGAAGAGCCAAATTCTTGTCACTATTGACGTAATGCACATTTTTCTTTTCATTAAAAAATACTGAAATATGCAATAGTCTTAATTACTTTGGTCTATCAATTAATTATTTTCACTATTAATGTTTCAAATTTGCACTATAAACCTTTTACTTTTTAATTAGGCAAAACATATTGTGCCCTACACAGATTAATAAATGCACAGTTCTGCAGGCACATGTATCAAATTGCCCCATAATACAGACCCTAAGAAAATCAACTGACAATATATTATCTATTTTATGTATTATGTATTTAAAAAAAAAAAAAAAAACTTTCAGCCTTGACAATACTTTGAATTCAAACTTTAAATATTTGCAGTGAGAATGTTTACATTTATTTTCTGTCTTGGGATTTATTTCAAATGATAATTTACTTCCTAATGTCTTTATTCTTCTCTTAATGCTTTGATTTCTTATTAGATAAATGTTAGCTTATATTTGTTTTAAACTTAGTATCATATCTGAGGGAAACAAAATCTTATATACAGTTGTGTCATGCCCCCAAATTAAAATACAAATAATACCAGAGAGAAAACAAATGATTTTCATCTGTTTTCCTGTCAAGTTGTTTTTCAGTTCAAGATTGATTAGATTGATTGGTTGATTGATATAACACTGAGCACGTTTGTCTCATGTCACAGCTGAAAATTTGTCTTGAATTGCTGAAATATACTTAAATGAAACAAATGTGAAGCTGGATTCAACATTACACTTTTGTTTATACGGTAATCATTCACTGTTTTGATGCTTTTCTTTTTACAGGAGTGATTAAAAAAATTTTGTTGCAGATTTGTGTCTGTAACAAGTTCAGACGACAAATGAACTGTAGTTGATTCGGGGTCACAGCATTTAACCATATTTAAAAAAAAAATAAAAGGAAAGGAAAAAAAAAAAAAAAACTGGACCAAAAAGACAAGTTATAATCAAAACACTAATTCAACACAAAACCCAACACTGGTCAGTGTGTACAGTCAGAATCTCATTATATTGTGGCAGAATCAACAAGAGGCTTGGGTTTGTGAATCCCACTTGATTTAGTGGAACCCCCACTACACACACACGTGCACGCGCGCACACACTCGTCCTCACAGCCTGGCTGGTATTTCCAAAGCACTAATTCTGCAGTTTGACTGTCGAACTGTAATATATGAAAGTGCTGCAGGAGAGAAAAAAAAAAATATATTAATTACCACAAACTCTTTCGCTAGAATATTTTAAGTGTTTTAGTCCATATTTTAAGTCAATGTCATGTTGCAGTAATGCTGACTCCCGTAAAGCAGAATAAAAAATAAATTTCCCTAAATTTAATTTAAAATACTCATCTTGTCACCTTAATGTTCTTTTACGAAATAAAAAAAAATATTACAACACCCATTTCTTATTTTGATTAGGTTTAGTTCAATCAAAATTTAAATCTCAACATCAAACTCACAAATGGACACAGCTTTTTCATCTTGAAGCCTTTCTTTTCCTGAGATTAACTGAAACAAAACGGGTTTTAACTGACAGTGTTAAACAATAACGGCGGTGAAAAGCAAGGTACGCGTCACAAGACAAACCATCAAATACTGTGTGTTCAGTGGAAAAAAATCTGCCAACTTAAAGATGTCTTCTCTTATTTGCGTGTACATTTAAAAAAAAAAAAAATAAGTTGCCGTTTATACCCTTCTACACACCAAACTGTCATTGCCTATACCTTTATGTTTGACTGTGTATGATGTAAAATGTTTGCTCTGCAACACGTTTCATCTGATAAGCTTCATTTAGAAATATTTATACACATTTTATCAAATAAGCCTGGTTTTTCAAACCATTAAAATACGATAAAAAATGCATACATACATTGGGGGTTAATGACTGTGTTTCAGTCTCTTCTATCATATCATCTATTTACAACATATGTAAAAGTAATCACATTATTATCATGTTAATGAATTAACCAGCGACACTAATGTATATACACATTCACATATATTAGCATGTATCTGTGAAATATTCCCTCATCAGCATATGAATATATATATATATATATATATAATCACATGTTCTTACATCATGCGTGCAATGTAATACAGCCACGTAGTGCAATTTAGTTCTGACGCGTGGTGTGATGCTGATTCCTCCTCATGCTCTCACTAATGACATTCTCATTTTTGTGTCAAGCTTTACAGTAATGACGATAGAAGAATAATAAAAAAGAAAAAAGATAAGTTGGGCATCAAAGCATTTCACCAGACTAAATGTTTCCTTTTAATAGTGCGATCAAGAGAAAACATCTTACCTGAAGTCCAGCTCACATCAGAGCTAAAATTCGGATCAGAACACGCAGACAGACCGAGTCAGAATGGAAATTTGACACACACACACACAGTGACACACATGATTGTTTCTGCTTTACTGTCATGTCACTGATCTCTCAATCATGTACGAAGAGACCTTGTATTTTTAACACAACATATCTTACTGTTGCTTTCTATATATATTTAACTTATGAGGTCAGCTCAAGTTTGTTTTCCCTTTCTAGTTATTTATGTTTTTTTATCACCTTTTTTCAAAACGTTTGGAGGCAAATGCATTAGATTTCACTTTTGGGTGTTTCTTTGCTGAAATCAAGCAAAATGGTTGACAGCCTACTGTACATTTAAGTTTTCTTTGAATGTTTTTGGTCCTGGCAGGTTCTGGTGGTGGCAGTATTTGTTGTCTGTAGAAACCAAATTATATAATGATAAAGACAGTCAGGTGCCTGAAGATGTGTGACCTGCCGAAGGAGCAAAATGCACAAAAACAATGACAACATCAGGAGCTAGTTACTAGAATTTGGCTGATTAAAAGCACATAGTTTGATAAATGGAGATTAAAACACGGACTGAACACGGTCAGACATCATATTCTACTTGTTTTTACCCTGAGCACATGTGTAGGTCTAAAGATGTTGACCAGTGTTGATTCATTCAATAATCCCTTGTTTTTCCTTCATCTTGTGTCTTAAAGACTTTCCTAAGATCACCTCTCACTTGTGTCACTGATTGAAGTTTAGGATTAAAATCCCTAAGCGCACCAGAATATCTGATTGTGCTCAAGTTTGAATTTAATCCAGCTTTAGCGTCTGAACACTACTGTGCAAACCAAATGTATGTTAGCGATGGCGGCTGGGGGTGGGTGGGGGGGGGGGTTAAAAAGTTGAAGATCTTGACTTATCTGCGGCCGCCTTAAGTGAAGCCGTTTGGAGATAGACGCAGTAAATAGAAAACAGCAATTGTCGTCTCACTCTGCCTCCCTCTCCGTAATCTGATTGGGCACGTTCGCTCGAATTGAGGGCAAGGCAAAAACAAAAGATCACCAATCAGATAGAGGGGGCTCCCACTGAAGTTCTTGGCACGATATGAATGCTTTGCCCTCTCATGTGCGCTAGTATCTAGCAGTGAGATTCCTCGTGTCGCTTTTATGTGTTAATCGTCACCGCTCAGTGAGACTATTGTGCTCGGGGGTTAAAAAGTTGAAGATCTTGACTTATCTGCGGCCGCCTTAAGTGAAGCCGTTTGGAGATAGACGCAGTAAATAGAAAACAGTAATTGTCGTCTCACTCTGCCTCCCTCTCCGTAATCTGATTGGGCACGTTCGCTCGAATTGAGGGCAAGGCAAAAACAAAAGATCACCAATCAGATAGAGGGGGCTCCCACTGAAGTTCTTGGCACGATATGAATGCTTTGCCCTCTCATGTGCGCTAGTATCTAGCAGTGAGATTCCTCGTGTCGCTTTTATGTGTTAATCGTCACCGCTCAGTGAGACTATTGTGCTCGGTGCATCGCCGGGGGAGGAAACTGCAAAAAAGAGGAGTTTATGTGGGGAATGAATGCGAGTGGTGGAGACTGCCAGCACCATTTCACACAAGCAGAGAATTGCCTCATCCCCCCGCTGACGGAGGTCCAAGAGTGCAATGTGGTGCTCTGTCACCGCAGACATCTCTAGCTGTTGAGAAGGAAAATGGAGAGCAAATGATTTATGTATTCAAGGTGGAAGACCTGTTATCACCTGGAGATCTTCTTTACATCTCTGAGATAAAGGCTCCCATTCATCCACCCGTGACTCCTTCAAAGTCACCTGTATGCTGAAGCTCCAGTAACCTGTTGACAAACTGTAGTTTAGCTTCTATTACATTTAGAGATAACAATCATCCGGGAATCCAAACAGGGCGTCTCTAGATTGTATATTTGGGCTAAAAAAAACCAAACAGACATAGAAATAGATGATTCCAGTTATTGACCAAGTGTACATATGTCCATAGAATGAGTGAAAAGGGGAATATATTTATTATTTAATGGACATCTGAAGGTGGAAAGCTTACAGAAACAGGGGGTATGTTCATTTTAAATACAAGAGACAAGAAAAAGTTTGGCACTTTTTTAAATTCGTTCCTTTTTTTGTATATTTTTGCACATTTAAGGGGAAATTCGAACATTTTTGCTTTCTACTGCCTTAAAAACAGGCAGAAAAGCTGCTCAGTTGCAGCTCTGCACCGACTGCTGATATCTTAGCACTGTGTTTGTGTGTGTGTGTGTGAGTGGGTGTGTAAAGCAGATGCCATTCTGCTGATCTCAGTCCACATCCATTCGTCTACAAACCAATCTTCTCAAGGGCCACCGGGACAAACGGTCCTCTTCAACAGTTTTTTTTTTTTTTTTCTCCTACTTTGTAGGTCAAGCGGCGTCCAAACAGTTCCATCCTGTCTTGCAGGTCGGCCAATGCCTTGACGAAGAACATCTGTCCGCCAAAAATTTACAAGCTGCCGCCGAAGAGACATCAACAGCCGGCTTGTTTCTGCTGCCACACAGTGTCATCGACAGTGTTGAATGTTGACGCATCTGTTGTGCTGTGGAGTTAGCCGCGTTTCAACAAGTTTCCATGTGATCCATGCAAAAAAATAACACCACCAGAGTCTAATCTGGACCCAGATTTAAATTTTTATGTGTAGATATATACTGTATATATATATATATATATATATATATATATATGTGTGTGTGTGTGTGTGTGCTGGGTTATACACAAGGTGCAGTACATTTAATAATAAAATATTAAAAGTAATAAAATAGAAATAAATACTTCAGTGAAATATCAAAAAAATAAGTGAAATAGAATAAAATAATTATGAATTTATAAGAAAAAATTGAGCGTATTATAAAATTTAATTAAAAACTAATTTGATTATTAAAATTTGATTGGAATATTCCTTTTCCAAAAATAATATGCATGCATGTAGTATATATATATGCAGTATATACACAAACTAAGGCAAACAAAAGACAAAAGAGTTTTTTTTTTGTTGTTTTTTTTGTTTTTTTTGATGCTTAAGAAATTATTTTTTTGTTTGTTTGTTTTTTTTTTAAGAAAAGTATGTTAAATCATATAAACACTCATTATAAAACAAAAACAACAGGGAGGAACTTTTAACCTTGATCCACTTCGTCAGATAAACCTAATACATTTGATTTTTACAAATGCACCACTGTTTTGCAAATGAACTCCAAAAAAGTGAATGTGCAGCAGCACAACAAAAGACCAGTTTGGGAAAAGGTTTAAAGGTTGTATGGACGATTTCTAAAGTTCATCTCATTACGAGTCTCCCATTTGGACAAAGCAGGAGAGCAGAGAGTTTTAAGGTCGGAGAAACACAGTGTAACAATTCGACTTCCGTTTAAAAAGTACAAATGATACTGTGTGAGGTTTTAATGGTCAAACATATGCATCTTTTCTGCTCGAGTCCTCCTGCTTTGATAAAGCTCAAATACATCTTGTATCATCTATCAAACACAGTGAGCGGCAGAGGGGGACGGCAGGAGAAGCTGGAGAACAGAAGTTAGGTTTTCGCCACGGTACCGAGCACTTATTTTATTGACGTGGGAAGACACAGGAAACGAGCTGCTTTCACTCTTGCGTGTCAAGTCCTTCTGTTGGCGCGTCAATCCAAAAACAATTTCAGATTTTGGAGAAATACGGGGGCAGCTGGCGTTCCCACAGTCGTGCTGGAATTAGCCGTTTACGCACTGCAACCCTATCTGCTCTGCACCTGGGCGACGAGCATGCACCTTTGACTCGGACACACAGGCCACCGCTGCACTGTGTGTGTGTGGAGTTGGGGCAGCATGAGTGTATGCATGTGTATGTCAGTGTGTGTGTGAGAGAAGGATAGACAGACTGTGCAGTGTGTAGGGGGGGAATGGATTCCTGCATGTTTGACATTTTTTGTATCAGCTGTCAGTGGATGTAAATTTTATAAACATCATGCTTCACTTTAAGGTCTTAAAAAACAGAAATCTATTTCTTGGCATGATGGTGTGCTTATAAGCACACCATCATTTGAGTTGGGAGAAGAAGAACCTGAGCGCGCAGAGGATTTGACAAAATAATCAACAATCTGAGCTGTTTTACTCATCACGTGTGCAACACATGGATGTGCAAAACAAATCTGGTGGGATAATGAGTGCAGTATCAGCACAGCAAGTGCAGCATGTACAAGAAAAGCAGGGAAATAATGTTTTTTTTGTTTTATCCCTTAACAACAGAAAGTTTAAAGTTAAGAAATGTACTCGCATCTTAGCTTAGGAAACTCTTTTTTTTGCTAATTTTGAGCATTTTTAAAGCTGCAAAACAACAAGCAAAGCAAAAGTTGCTGTTGCAGGACTCAAATAGGAATCGGGTTGTGTGTGCTATGACACCTGTTGTGCTAAAGTTTTTACTACTCATTCCATACAGTACCACCGCACTAACACTAGTCATCGAGTACTCAAGTCTCCTACCAGTTCCTGGGTTTTAAAAAAAGATTATACAAACGTGTCTATAATTAGACAAAACATGACAATGTTAGAAAGTAAGCGGGTTTGAAAATAAACAGATAGAAATACTCTAGTTAGATCTATTTCTGTAGATTTAACTGATGCATCTCGTACCTGCTGATTTATAGCCACAGTGTCATAATAGACTGCAGCTCCACTGGAACTCGGGTCAACATTTGATTAGCAGGACTTCATTAGTTTGGGTTTTATTCGAGATATTTTTGACATAAATTCCATTTTGAATCAGACCTGTGATCACCGCTGGGCCTGACGTTGGAACAGCCAGGCACGGTGAACAGCGGTGAGGAGGGGAACATGTTGTCGCTCGTGTTGAACATCTGACCTGGCGGGAACCTGCGGAGCACGGCACAGCTGAACAGGAGGCCGTCTGGATGAGAGGGTAGGGAAGGGGTGAGGGGAGGGGGAGGCTTTGGCTGCACATGCTTGGCTTCTTGCCCCAGTCCCATTGACCAGACAGCTGAACTAGCGAGGGAGGAAAGTCGGGAAGGATGGAGGGAGGGAGGGAGAAAGGCAGGAAGTGTGTGGCGCTTCACTTCTATCAATAATCTGTCGAGTAACCTCGTTTAAACTGAGCTGAGAATCATGATTGCTAACAAAAATGTTTCTTGTGTTATGTGTAATGAATGATATCATGCATGATGTGGTCGTGAGAGAGGAGGAGATGGTGTGTTTGCACCTCTGTGTTTATGCTGACATTCATGTTGTGCACTTCTAAATGTTTAACTCCGGTATCCACATGCATGATTTTAATATTTATGACTACAATGTCTTCGTATTTTGTCACTGTCTTGTGTTTTGGATTCTTTTGCGTGTGTTTGTGCACACACTACACAGCGTGGGGCCCCGTGTGTGTGTGTTGTAGCTTCTCCCCTCCTGCGACTGTCAGTATGTCTGCTTGTGACCGCCTCGGTTGGGTCCCAACAGAGAGCCGCTGGTGGCCACGCCCACCCAGGGCCAGTTCCAGCCAATCAGGTGCTAATGTGTGGGAACAGGAGAGGTCTGTGCTGACAGATGGCAGACTGACCTGGAAAACCTGCCCCCTTTTCAGGGTTCAGCAGTCAACAGATGACAGGTATTATTTCATAACCCGGAGACTGTGAAGGGGTTGATGATGGTGCGCACACTCACAGACAAACGCTATTAGTTTCCATTCATAATTAGCTGATGAGTGATTTCCTGTCGTTTTCAAAAAGTGCATTTTATTTTGGTTTATTTGAAATACAGGTGCCCCGAATTCAAGCACACCCACCCACCCAGCAGATTTCCACACTGTACCAGCTCACAGCACAGATAATTTCACACTTAGACACTGACACACACATGCACATTTATCTGCGGCTTCAACCAGTCTTGTAAGTGTGATGTCAGGGCAAATCCGTCTGGCAGAAAGTGCTTTTTGATGAAGTCATTCATAAATTTTAATACGACACGCCGGCTAACATGATGTATAGACTGGCTGCTCATTCATATTTCAAACAGGCTGCTGTTGAGAAAACAGCAGGGTTGTACCTTGCTCTACCTTAAAGTGCTGTATGGCAGCAGCCGTCAAGTGTGTGTGAGCTGCAGTGTAGCCGAGTGCAGACTCTGTTGTACTTTTGATTTTATCACACATCAGCTGTCAGACATTTCCGGGATGGTTGGAAAAGCAGAGGGCACTGACATACAGCCCCCAATATATATTGTTATAGGGCAGAGTTAGTCATTCACCTTTGTTAGTGTACTAAGCTTCTGCTTCAAAACGCTAACGCAGGCTTTTTGCAGTTGTAAAAACATGGCAGAACAAGGTGTATGGCCCTTGACTAAAGTACAAACTAAAGACTTTCATTTTAAAGCGATTATACAAACATATTTACAGGCAATTTCTGCCATTAAACTCTGCTGAACGTTACATAACGGACCTTTAAGTCAAACTGAATTGTTTTAATCTTTAATGAATGTGATAAAAACTATTTACAGTTTTTAAATGGAGCTGAGTTTCTCTTAAACTGATGCTGGATGTTTCAGGTAAATTATATCTATACATTTTTTACTGTAAAGAAATGATCTAAATCAACCAAATAATACCTCATCTGTCTAGTACAATCTGGGTACTGTAGTTTTCACAGAACATTACACATATATTAAACTGAGCAATTTACTGGGACTGTTTTCAGTGGTGGATTACTACATTTTTTTCTGTTCTATAGTCAGTGTTCCCTGCAGCAAGACTATGCGTTTGTGATTGAGTCACATTAGTGGCCAAGGCCAAGGTTAGTGGCCAAGGTCAAAGCAAATAAACAAAATATCGTCCAGCTCCACTCAGAAATAAAGTCATATACAGCCTGAATTCTTACACAGAGTTGGTATCATTGGAATATATCAGTATGGGATTTGTTAATTCTAGTAATGTAAGAATGGAGAAATATTAGATTATAAAATTATACTCTTTTAGAGTCATATTGAGTGAAATCACAAACGAAAAATCCATGTCCAGTCCTTGCAGACGAAGACAAAACTGCAACAACAAACTTCTTTTAGGAACTGTTTAGCAAAAACAAAATTAAGCTTTTCCTCATTCATTTTTACTTCAGCTCCAATCCCTGCTTATATAGGATATTAAAAAATTTTAAACATTGATTGCTGAGTCAAAAGGTAAAAAGGAAGCCAGTCAAAAAAATATTTCATCTCATTTATAAATAAAATTCACCATATTGAACTTTGCATTGAACTCCCCTCCACAGTCAAATGTGGCCGATATCGGATTTTTCCAACCTAAGACACTCGCCTTGTGTGAAAATGAGACACATTACGTCCATTAATTGATCTGGACACTGCTTTGAAATGTGGACCTCATTGAGAATCAGGAATTAGGGGCCGACCCCGGGGCCAATTAGGTGAGCGTTTGCTCTGCCGCATCTCAATCAGTCTAGACCGTCCACAGGTGAAATGCCAGACAGTTTCAACAGTCGTCGTGGTGAATGCTGAAGGCAGCTAATGCTATTCACGGCCGAACCATGCCATGCATACAGCGCAGGGAGCAGAGGCTAATCGTCTCTCGTTAGGTGATTTTACCTTTCATGAACCTGCAGCTGCTGCTGCACATCCTCGACTGAGCGGAAACAGGTTCTTCTCTCACTGAAGCGTTTACCTTCGTCTCTCATCTCTGCCAATAACAGAGGAGCCTGTGAAGCAGAGATGAGGAGATAATTATCCCTCTGGGAGGATCTCCTTTCTTTATCATTTTAGAGATTTTACTGTGTAATACACGATTACTGACAAACTAACGCTCTGATGAGAGTTATATGAGAGATGATTGATTCCATCCTTTTATATCCTGGTCAGGCAAATCTTTTGACTGTCCTGTTCAGGTCCTCATCTGTCAGTCTATTGGAGAGCTTTTCATATATTGACATCAGCTTTAGTGCTGTGATGATTAAGGCAGAGATCAGTTAAATAAACCTCGTTACTGTAGATAATTGTCATCGTCGTACTTGCCACATGCTAGCGATGCATTAGCACCCCATAAATAGGAAAATTCAGTTAAAATTATTTTACAAAATTATTTAAAGAGTCAAGAGTTTTTTAGTAAAGCATAGCTTGTTTTTTATGTAGATTTGAAATAAAATAAGAAATAAAGATAAAAAATATTATGGCATAAAAGACAGTAATTACAATTTAAATCAACTTTATTACCAAAATATTTTTCAATTAATGTAGCCACTTTTGAAAAAAAAAAATATATATAAAAAAAGTCCAACTAACAGATCATTTTTTAAATCATTTTTTTCTCAAAAATCATGTGGAGGATGTTTATAAGTACTATAACATTATATAATTATATTGTATATCTTCTAAACAAAATTGAAGATAAATAGAAGATAAAAAAGTCACTCAGTAATATAAAAAGTGTCAACAGTGTCCAGCCTACAGTGGAAAATTAAATTGACTCTAGTGGGCTTATCATAGTTACTGAATTTAGAACACAAAACCTATATATATACATATATATATATATATAATATATGTGATAATAGAAAACTGCATGTTCTTGTGCTTATGTCAGAACTAATTACGAGTCCCTCTCTGTCATATTTCAGCCATATCATCCCTGGGGGCTGACTGGACTGGCTGACCATGTGCTGCGTTCAGATGTGTCCTGCTACTCTAAACCCTGTTGTAATCCCACGTTCAGCCAGCATGAGCCTTAATTGAAATAATCCCCGCCGACGAGCAAGGCTGTGCCGCACAGACCTGCTGCCCGAGCCAGTTTCGTGATGGGTCCAGTTTAACCCACTGTGTGACTCTGACCTTTCCCTCAGTGCTCGCTGGGACCATCTGAACCCGGCCCAGTAAGGACATCTGGTCAGATACTGGGGAGGTCGTTTGATCCGCCTGGCTGCTCCCAGAGGCTTTTCAGACCCTGATGGACTTACAGTAGGACACTGATGGCTGCTGGAGAGACGCATGACAGCAGCACAGTTTCATATCATGATTATCCTCACTGTACACTTCACTTCACACCCCCCCCCCCAGTTATTTTGAAGAATTAATCTATATATTCAACATACTTGTTATTTTGAAGAATTAATCTATATATTCAACATACTTCTGATTGTTTGTAAGCAAAATATACAAAGAAGTCTAGCAGTCAGACTGTGTAAATGCTTAGCATGGTATAATATAAACATACTGTCAACTTAAACTGACCTGTGATACAGCACCAGTAAAGGTGATGGCATTAAAAACCTAAGTTGAATATTACATTTGATCTAAGTTGAAATGAATTGTGTATTTGTAAATGGGATGAATTAGTTTCAAGCAACAAACAGCGAGTTTGTGATTCACTGAACAGTGAATCACAAAAGTGAGACGAGGCAGGAGTAAAACAAGTAAAGTTGTCTGCCGTCTGTTTCTTTTAAAGATGTTAAACATAGCCACAGTGTTTAAGCAGCACTGTTGCTAATGCATTACCTCTGAATTATTGTCTGCTGTGTGTACACCTCGCAAATGAATGTGTTTTTCCCTCTCTATTTAGGTATTCTGCGTCTGAATGGGTTCATCTCTGCCTCTTTTTTTTTTTTTTCCCCGTGCCACTGTATCTAAAACAGTGCATTAACATCTGCAGCCCATTTAGTGCTGCTGACACCAGGCTAATAACAGTGTGTGCATGTGTGTGCGCGTGCGCGCGTGCGTGAGTGTGTGTGTGGAGCTTAAGTGCCAGCCAACAAGCACAGCTGAAAGGTGTCACCAAGGCTCCTACGCCTCCTCTAACAGTTCCTGATTCAGGGGGCGCTTGTTTTCTATTCTTCTTTCTTTCTTCATTTTCTGTCTTTTAATTGTTCTGAAGCAGCTGGCTGTAAAGGGACATTTCAGCAAAAAAAATGTTTTATATTTAACAGCCAGTCTGATTCTGTGGCTGTAATGGCTGAGTAAGCAAATGCCTCACAGGTTTAACAACGCCAACACTAGAGGGACTAGTTTTTCATATCTGTAGTGATGGTGCTGACTTTCGTGTGCAGACGGAGAAGAGGGGCTGTTGTTGAAATGAAAAGTAGACTTGTAACGCAGTGACCACACCTCTCACTTCTTCTTCCACCCCCTCTTTGTCTGCATTGTTATTTGGCCATTTGAAATTATTGATCTTTTACAAATATTTTTCAAGGTATCTTAATTACTTGCAAAAGAAGCGGTGCTGCCTTGGCTGGTGGACAACACAAATAAGTTAATTTGCATTTCTGTGTTGAGAGTGTTTTGGCAGGCGCCACGCCAGTCCAGATTGTAACCCCTATTTCTGCCTCCAAAAACCTGCCTTGGAGGAGCGTCCACGGAGGGATTAGGGATTTAGTGGGGAAGGTAAGTGTGACTACAAGCTTTGGCTCGCCATCTGCTCCCCAGCAGAGTTGAGGCCAACCTGTGCAGCCTGCAGCAAAGACCTGGGCACTGTGCTAACTCTGGCTCGAGCCAACCTGGCGCCTGTGGCCCCAATCACCAACAGTCTGCTGATTAGTTGTAAGAAGCACTCCATATGTAGCAAAGTTTTTTTTTTCCTGCTCTCTATCTGTCTGTCTCCTACCCTTCCTTCCTCTCCTCCTTATATATTCTCTCCCCACATTAAATAAATATGCATGTAGGGAACCTAATGGAAGAAAATGGCGAATTGCCTCTGGTTGTCTGGCAGGGTAAAAACAAGCCTGTTCTTCTCCTCTTTTCCTCACCTTTGACAGAATACCAAACCAGAGATGGAACAGAAGATGAAGAAGAAGAAATCCTGGCTGTCCTCACCTCCGCTTCTTCTCCTCTCCTCACTTGCTCTTATTTGCCTGGCAGCACCGGAAGACAGATGACAAGGGTTCATGGCCGCCTCATCACCCCTGGGTGGGTATTTTCTAATTTATTTAACGGCAGCTTTTTAAGGAGAAAGACAACGTGAAAGAAGGGGAAAAAAAGGAAGAGTAGGAGGAGGGAGGGGAAAGAACACAGGCAGAGGTCAGGTCTCTCTCCCATAGTGGTTAGGGAAGCGAACCCAGCTGAGGAAGAAACAACGAAGAAGAAGGAGAGGATGCACTAACTCCCCTGGTAGAGATACCCGAGAAGATTAAACGACACCAGAGGAGGAGGAGGAGAAAAAGAAAAGGAGGGGAAAAAAACACACAAGAAACATAATGCTCATTATTAAATTGCAGCCATTCCTACTGCCAGGAACCTATTTCTCAGTATTAATTATTCATATTTTATTTCAGTAATCCAATACTCAGGTGAGAGCGGCTG
This sequence comes from Brachirus orientalis, assembly GCA_016785285.1. Classification (NCBI taxonomy): domain Eukaryota; kingdom Metazoa; phylum Chordata; class Actinopteri; order Pleuronectiformes; family Soleidae; genus Brachirus; species Brachirus orientalis. The sequence continues at coordinate 1,818,102 of JAFBJR010000129.1, forward strand.
TGCGTGATAGAACATGTAATTTTGAAGCTTAATGGTGGCAGGGCGGCCTGAGCAAGGGATTAGAAGCAGAGTATAAATCACTAATGGCTGCGCCAACGTATAGAAGCTTAAATCCGTCTTGCTTTGTGTTTACTTGTGTTTTATTGCACTTTGTTGCTCCAAGGGAAACACTTTGTGATGACCTTTCGCCAGAACTTGGGAAATAGAGACACAGAGGAAAGAAGGAGGGAAATTTTAAAAAGAAAGAGAAAAAACTTTACAGTGAGATTTAAACTGTGTAATTTCTTGATTTGTCCAAACAAAGACATCAGCATCTCACTCTCTGTCTCTGACTGACAGTGAGCACACAAAGCACACAGAGAGCAGAGGAGACCTGACATTTTTGCAAATGCACACATTGCCTGATTCATACAAATTATGTTTTTCAAGCAGAATAGCACCATCACTTACTTGTTATCTGATTAGCTGGATTCTCATCCTTCCTTGTTTTTTGACATTCGTATTATCTTCACTCCAAACACCTCGATTTGTCTCCTCTCTCCAACACTTTATGATAATAACAATTTATGGACTTGCAGGAAGTTGGGGAAGATTATAAACATACAGCATTTTTGTCAGTGAACTGTAAAGCCTGAGGCAGAGCCTTTTTTAAATTTTATGTGCTAACATAAATGTCTCTGTCATCTCCTTCCCCATTGCTCTGAGCTGACAGTGCAGGAGGAATTTGTTCCTTGTCTCCCATCCATTTTCTTTACTGTGGTCCAAACAGGGTTAAACAGGAAGACATGTTTAATGTTAGTCTGCAAAAAATAAGGGTTGTAATAACAAACAACTGAATAAATTTCAAGCAAATATTTGCTTGAAGTTTGAATAACTCGTGCATTATTGTCTGTGGAAGCAAAGGCACCATGCAGTGAAAAGGAACCCAATATGAAGTTGTAATAAAGTGTCTCTTGTTTCAAGCTGCTACAGTCCATTCAACTGCTCCTGCATCACCAGCGCTCAGAAGGTTCCTCCTCCAGTGTTATGAAGAGACATCAAGTGGACAAGATGACATCATGAGATTTAAAATAAAAATAATAATAATAATAAAAAGAATGGGTTGGTTGGTTGGTTTGAGTCGCTGTTGCAGCTCTTTTTCTTGCTGTTGATTTTTTTTTCCAGTTTTTCCCAGTTTTTTCCCAGTTTGGTTTGAAGGACAAAGTTACTTAGAGGACTTTTTCTTCGTACCACTTGCTCCACTCATGGTAATTTATTAGCAAATATGTAAGCAAATCCAGAAGATGTACTGTTTGTAGGAATGCATTTACAGTATACAAAAGATAACAAGTTAAACCAAACCAATTAGATCAAAATGTCTACTGTAAAAACCTGGCAAACTGTCACCTTTGGGCAAGTGAGTGTATTGGTTTCAACTTCTCCTTGAAAAACAGGAGCTCTTGCGACCGTTTTACATAAGGTTTTAAAAGCACACATTCAGATACGGCTGCCATCACTTAACTCAGCATGTTTTGAGTCCTGTAAAGTTTAGAAAATTGCTGCTGGCTCTGTTTTAGTTTAAAAGTTTGCAGCAGTCTTTTAATTGAAAGAAGCCTTCGATTTGCAAACTAAGATTTGCCTCATGAAGATAAAAGAGTATGTAACTTTGTTTTCCAAAGTAAAGAAAATTATTTTGTGGATTTTTTTTTTTTTTTTTGCACTTGCATTTGCTGTTTATTCATCCATAAGAAACTATGGATGAATGTTGTTAAATTAAAAAAAAAACTGCTATGATATCAAGGATCGTAGGTCACCAGTGAGGAGATGAAGTGCAGGAGTTTTACCTCTGTATAAATGTAATATTTTTGCAAGCTGAATATTCCTCAAAGACTGTGCTTTTAATACTCATGTAACAAGACAAGCTGGTTGAAAACACCTCTGCCCACAGAGCGTCATAATGTCTGTGCATGTAAACACACTGTAAATATGCTGCTGCATTACAGTGAGCCTTAAAGTGCATGTGATTAAACATTTTTTTTGTTTGTTTAGTTTTTTTTTTTTTTTTAATCCA
>JAFBJR010000129.1:1820185-1849183 GCA_016785285.1 Brachirus orientalis
TTTTTTTTTTTTTTTAATCCACACTTTTGGGAGGTGGTGTCTGAGCAGCATTCACAAAAAAAAAAAAAAAAGCCAATTAGGTCATAGAACATGCACACATCTTGCATGCTCTCTGGTCTCCTGCAATTTGGGCTAAAAAAAAAAAAAAAGTAAAGGTCAGCCACGTTAGTCAGATTGCACTCGACAAATTCTAAAAAGGGCTCACTGGTCACGCCGAATGTATTCCCTGCAACATAATTAGCCTCCTCAATTCCCTGTCGTGTCAAGCTACCGGGTGTCTCGAAAGCCCCACCCCTTCCCCCAAAATTCCTTTCACCTCTGCCTGCTCCGCGTTGAAGCCCCCCTACCAACGCCTTCCTCCTCGTCCCTTCCTCTCCTGTCTCACTGCTCTGTCACACATTGTTGCTGCTCTAAACTTGCTGCAGATGCAGTCGCCTGATGCATAAATTAGTCATCAACATTAGCATTAGGCGGCGCATGGCACCCGGTGCCAACTGCTCTCCAAACGGCCATAAAAGGTCATGTTTTGATGACTGAATGCCACACAGGCACCTTGGCTCCCCAGAGGAGGGTTCCCCAGGTGCACGTGAAAGGTTAAAAATTACCTACCCGCCGCCGCCTGTCTCTGGCGAAGGAAATAATTAGGGGGTTTTTAGGGAGCGGCAGAATGCCTCGCTGTCAGATGACAGAGCGTTACCTAATGGTCGTATCTGGGGAAGAGTCAAGCGGCCTGTCATTCTCTTGACAGGACAAATGAGCATAATGGTGGCAGGGAAATGGGGGCCTGTTCTTCCCCTTTTTTTTTTCCTGCCAGGGAAGTGGGGAGGAGGTGGCGGGGTGTAAAATGGCAGCGCCTGAGCAGAATAACACAAGGACGTTAACCTTTTACATAAATCTGTTAACACGTGTATGAGTGCTGTTTAATAGTAAGGCTTTATGCTCTCCTCCTCCTCTGCTGGGCTGAGCCAGCTGGACTTTTTCTTCCTGCTTTCTCCCAGTATTGTGCAAATATTATTAAATTGCATTCAAATTGAAATTTTGAGTGTGCTTAGTTCGTTCTACATTTCTTGCAAACCTCCAAACTAAAGGTGATACTTTGGTTTTAAAGCATTTTGTGGTTCATATTCCAAAGCAGCAGGTGGCAGTAAAGCAGATCATCACATTATGATTTAATTTTGCAAGACAGTATCAGGAAAAGAAGACTGAGGAAGTGGCATGACCACTTGGCTGCGGCTTTAGTTGCTGTGTTTGGGGAATCCATTCAGTGAATCCACTGCAGCAAAGCTTCCACAAAAATGTCACACAAAATCAGAGACATGTAAAAATGTGGATTAAGAGTTTATATACAGTAAAAATTTGCAGTTTATAGACACCATAATCTAATTCCGTCTCCAGAGAATTTCATCCAAATTATTGCTTTATTCCACAAATAATTTACTTACTTATATTTAAAGATGAGGCTGGATACCAGACAGAAAATGTTAGGGCTTCAGGTTAAATTTCCCACAGTGTTGCGTGAACCCTGCTGGGATTAGAGGTTTTAATCTGAAAGATAAAAGCACCAAACTTCTGGGATCAAAGGTGAGGTGAGGAGATCTTGTTTTTTCCAGGTTCACTAGTTTTAATTGTCTGTAACTTAGTGGGACTATTTATGTGAAAAACAGAACCAGAAATGAAAAAGAAACTGAATATTGACACACTGATCAGACTTTTTTTTTTTTGTTACAGGGAGTGTTAATCAGATTCACTACTGTGTGAAAAGGCTGCTCACTCACTGTGATGGAATAATCCAACCTGCCTGTTTCTCTGACACTGAGGTCTGACTGCTCAGCTGCTCTCTCGGTAAGGCTGACACGACTCGGCGCTTTACACCTTTTCTGTTCATCACAGTCAATCGCTGAGGATTCACCGGAGATTATAATCAAGTATAAGAAAACACTCAAAAAGAAAAAAGCACAAAACCAAAGCCTAATGTTTCAAAATGCGTTGAGCAGTAATCAGGCTTTCCACACAAATGTCTTGATGCATCCCTTTATCGGTTACAAATGATCGAAACATGGCACAAAAGTGTAATTCAGAAACAGTGTGTATCTGTAAACTGAAGCCCTCAGTTTACTTGGGGAACTCGAACTCTCATCTAAACTTATCTCCTGTCAGCTCCTCACACCTCTGATCAACCTCAGGGGTTTCATCAAGCCTCTGCGGTGCAGTTTAACACACACACTCGCACACCGGCTTCGTCTCTATATTCTTCCCGCGTCACCTCCTGCATGCTAACAGTGGGGTTATTAACATAACAAACTTAAATGCCCTATATAAATAATATGGTCACAGAAATGCAAACCGGCTCAGCTGACACTGTTGAGGCAGCAGCTCCAACATCTGTTTATGAGCACTTTGCCTAATGATATCATCCGATATCATTAACTGTGGCAGTGTGCGCCGCAGCAGCAGGTGCAGCTGTTTGTGCCCCTCCAACACCTCCCCGACGCTCACATACACCCGCAAACACACAGTAGAGGAGAAAAGATGTTAGCAGTCTCCTACAACACCAACACCGGTCCTTCCCTCCCTTCCACCCCATGAATCGCCAAACCGCTCATTAGGACAATTTTCCTCAACAAAAAAAGCGGCCCCTATGATTTCAATCTGTATATCACCTGTAATTGTAGTTTTTAGCACGAGCCTGATTCCATACATTTAGCGGGAGTAAACTGTGACTGCGGGTGTGAGTGCTGAGGGCACGCCTCTCGCTGGAGCCACCGTGCAGCTGCAGAGCCTGTTTTTAGATGCTAGCCACTTTCTATGTTGAGGCTCTCACAGGCCTCCGCGAATGTGATTGTGCCAGTGTTTTCTGTGGGAGGACGGAGGCGGGGCATTCGGGGCCTCTGCTTTGTTTCATGACTTGGTGTTCCTCTGTTTAGATGCTGGAAATTATAGAAAATTGTTGAAATTATGATTCCTGGCAGCAGCAACGCGTCTGCTTCCTCTTCCTGACCTGAAAGGTCAGGTTCAGAGCCTTCACAGGTTCTGCGGCGCCTGATTTGATTGTACGCTGCTGTAATTAGTCAGATGGTCCATTCAAATGTTGTGCGACACAGAGTTATGATGTGTTAGAAATGTACACGAGGCAATTATAGTATTTATAGATCCAAAACAAACAACTCATATGACAAAATATGAATTGGCTCTGTCCACTTTGTTGTCATGCTTTAGCCAATTGTACACATCTGGAACAGGCTATAGTATAGACACATTATTTAGGTCTGTTATTTAGTGTCAGATGGGTCAGATGGGTCAGTGTCACTGCTGAAAAACGTGTTTTGTGTTGTTTGAGTGAAGGAAAGTTGCCTTTCTTGGCCGCAGCTTATTGCTGAATGGTGGATTTACTCTGTACTTTTACTTGGGTCTGTCAAACTGTCACATTTTCATGCTGGGCTCTGGCTTCTTGGGTCTGTGGTATTAGAATGATAATGATCAACCATTAGTCAGTTAGCTGTTGTTAAGAGTTCACCCCATTGTTGTTGTTGATTGACCGAAAATGTTTCCTTTTTTTGTGCATAATTTTATTGGACCTCACATGCTGCGTAATTAATATTTATGCCAACAGAGGGCACAAATCAACCAAAGCACAGAGCAAAATTAGTAGAAGAAGTCAGGGAAAGATACGAGAGCTGAGACCAAGTAAACTCTGAGCTACTAAGAAATTAAGAAAACTAAGAAATAGAGATGCATTTTGAAAGTTTATTGTCAATGATTAATTTACTTTTGTTTATTAATCTGGTTACGGAAAGTGAAACACTAGTCGCTGGAGGTATTTTGATCACAAGCCTTTAAACATACTTCTCCATCTTCAATGCAGTCAATTTTAATTTTATGTATTTGTCTATCTATGCTATAAACGTCTAGTGAAGTCAATCTGTACAAAAGTGCAGGGACAGTAGTACAGCCTTTCCTTATTGCTTTGCTGTGTCCAAAGATATAGAGAGGGCGCTATTGCTCATATGATCAGTTTCAAACTTGTCAGGCAGTCAGTCAGGAGATCTGTTGCTGTCATAAAAGCAGGAAAAAAAATATTACAATATTAAAATGTGTCTGCATGCATGGTGAAAGGTCGTTTCTTAAATATGCTTCATTAATCGAAACTTTATGGCCCTATCCACAGAACAATATCCACCAAAAGTCACCTTAGTTTTACAGTGTTAAATTAAGAGATGTGTAAAAACTCTTACTTGCCAATTTTCATACAGTAAATATACTTACAAATACATCTTCATTCTAACTTGTATACATACAGTAGTTACCTACTTAATTTTTTGAACATTGTTTTAATTTATTTTTCACTACAGTACATAATGAAAAGAAGATGTTTGCTTTTAATTATACAATGTTAAAATCATTAAAGGGTTTCCAGATCCCTTCATATACATCCACTTTTTGTTTTAATATGTATGTTATTCTCTTCATTACGTGTGTACTACAATTGTTGTACACAACATATTCCTTCTAGTTCAGATTAAATTCTGTTCGGTACAAAACCATAGTGCAGTCTGATGGAATATTTACAGTTGTTTACAGACATTTTATTCACTTATTTATATCAAAACTCATGTTACCTACTTACTCACTCACTCACTTACATCTTTACTCCGTTACGTACTTAGGGTTAGGGTTATCGTTAAAAAACAGACTTTATTCGAAAGCTGTAGCATCAGCATGATATAGCTTGCTGTATTAGTAAGTAAGACACTTTGAAACTGTTAATGTGACAGTTTTGCATGTTTCATCTAATAAAAATCATCTCCTTGCTGTGACAGTTGTACCCAGGGGAGAAGTTGGATTTGCAGGCGAAGACCTCGACAGTGAACTCCCTCGGAACACTAGGGCCAGGAGGGATTATAGACTGACCACTCACACACACACAGTGATGTTCGCAAGGCTTGTTAACACTGAAGTAGCCATTTACATGGACACGCGAAACAAAAACGCACACACACGACAGCTCAAATATATGTGAACATGAGAAAACACATGTGCACAACAAACACACACTCCTACTCTTCCTCCTCCTCCTCCTCCTCCCAGCTGTTCTCTAAATGTTGATTACACAAGACATGGGGGGCAGCCCCCTCCTCCCGCTCCACTCCCCCTCAATCCGGTAGCCGGGCGATTACTCCACAAGGATGCTGCGCGGGACCGGCTGACCCGAGGTGCTCGGTGACCCGGGGTTGGGAGTCCAGAGAGGGCTGTGGCCCTGGGGCCTCTTGGCTGGGCTCTTCTTTCCCCTTTTCTCTTTCCTTTTCTTTCCTTTCCCTCAGCTGTGTGAGCAGCAGATCTCAGGATGGAGACACGGGCAGAGACACCAACTGCCCGGGGACAACCGGCCGTGGAGCAATTAAGAAGTGAAATCATATAACTCCTCCACTGTGGAGACGCTCGGGTAACTCTGTGTCAAGTGAAATGGAGATGAGGGAGAATTAAAGGGAGATGAGTTTTATACTGAGTTACTTTGTTCAGAGGAATTTAACTGAAGCTTGTTTTTACTTCAATAAAATAGAGTACGTGAGGAAGAACAGTGACTTTTGATGTTGTTCTCCACCAGCTTGTAAGGTCAGACTTTGAGGCCAATTTTTGTTTTTCAAATGCTGCTTTGCTGGTCAAATGCTGGTCGAGTGTGATTTTTTTTTTTTTTTATATGGCTGCGATGTCAAATAAAGTGAGATAAACCCAGAAAAAAAAAGTCACTTTCACCCGATCTAGTTAAATAATGAATTTGATGTTTTAGTTAATCGGGAGGTTAATATTCACGCCACAGATTTTCTAATGTAGAACCTAATCCTTACCTACACTGTTTCATACCAATGATTACTGTGCATTACTGTGATAAAAGTCAGCACATACTTATGTAAAACAGGCCCAAATTTTATAAATCAGTCATGATACATACAGTATGCATGTGAACTATGAGTGATTCAGGAATAATGAAACCCAATTCAAACAGGCAAGAATGCAACGTAGTGAGGAATTCCTGACAGCACACCCCAGGATCCAATCCACCATAGTAGGATTAAATAGTTTTGTGGCTGAATTTATTCGGCTCTACAGTGCAGGAAGTACTTCTTTCAGATTGACTGACAGATTTACAGTCAATAGAAATGTCGAAATCATTTGATACAGAGGCTGTCTGATTTAAAAAGTAAAAAAGATCCTATAGGGAAAGTTCTGTTTGTGTGTGGAAAAGGCCTAACTTCCTACCAAGTGTTCTGAACTTGTTTTGAGTTAGAATCTGCATGTATTCAGCATTCAATCCCTGCATCAGCTGTCTTTGCCTGAGCTTCCTGCTGGTTAATGCATGCTTGATGTGAGTTTGCTCGACCTGTCTGAAATGATTTCTAACGGCCTTGTTTAATTAGTTGGATGTATGTGTACTTCTGTACATATTCATCAGACACAGATTTCAGCTCGATTGATGTTGTAATTGATTCAGAAGGTTTTATAAAAAACCGACCAAGAATTTCAATGACCTTGCAGTTTGGGTGAACAGATCTGAAGGTGCTGCTTGTACACCTGAGGAAATGTGGGCATTCCTCGGCCTGAGTGATTTCTGTTGTTTTAGCAAAGAAAAGAGAGAGACAAGTTGGCTTGCTTTGTTGTTCTCCTTGCACAAGTAAATTTCACATTTAGGATTTATTAAGACAAGAAACATTTTTCAAATGGTGAATCTGTGGAAGCCTCCATGGAGATGTGCTCATTACTCTGTAGCCCCAGGCCACGATCATCGCCTTGAATGCATCCTCCCCCCCCCCCCCCCCCCCCCCCCCCCCCCCCCCCCCCCCCCCCCTCTTCCCTCTGTCTGTATTTTTTGGTGCTGTGTTGCCGTGCCTGATGCTGTAATGTCACAGCGATTTGTTCAAAGCCACGGCGATGATTTGGGCTCCCAGCAGGTGCCGCCCCAGTGTCTGTTCAATTATTAAAGTGAGGGCCACATGGATGCATTACAGCCACCGCACCCATTAGATAAAAAGACGATGGCTTTTGACATGGTGCATATTTCCTCTCTGCCTCACAAAGACACTGCAGCCCTTTCATGCAGCTTCTTTTTGTTTTATTCATCACCATTGAATAAAACTGTTTGTTTCTTTGGAAATATTAAAGAGCCATTTGTTCCCTTTCAGTGTTGTGGGCACAAGAGTTATTGTGATCTTTTTGATTCTGTCTCATCAAACTGAGGTCACGTCTGCTCCTTGTCGGTCCCTCTACTCTTTTTAACTTCCCCTCATTCCCTTTCTTCGTCCCACAACCCCAATCTAGCTATGAAAACGTCTGTCGCAGTGATAAATAAATCATGCGGTGGACTCAAATTTAAACATTGTCACATACAGCAGTTGCTTTCCTCCTTTTTTCTTCTCTTCCCTTAGAGCTCAAATGTTTATACTTTGATGAAGCTTTATACACAAATTACTGCTTAAAACCCCATCGCAATTGATAGAATCGGACAGGAGTCTGAAGCTAAATTGTTCATCAGTTATTTCTTCCTCCATTCACTTTCAAAAAAGTTTCCGCACATTTTTCTTTTCTGTATCAGGAAACACTGAACGGTGGCACAAACTAAAAGGCAGGGTCAGATTCACATGAGGAGATCAGTGTTTTTATGCAGAGGGGGTTTAAGTCAAAATCTATGCATGGCAAGGCTGTGTTTTGTGATTATTTTTGGCAAGATTCAGAGCTTGAGTGACCTTTGTGTTGTGATAACAATGGAGGCATCCAGGTTTATTGTGTGTTTGTTGATGTTGCGCCCTGAGTCTTCACAGTGTGGTCACAAGGTGAAAGGTTCTTTAAACCAACCAGTTGTCAGACCGTGGACCAGTTTCTTTGCTGCCAGGCAGGAAAATGATAATGATAATTAGATCAATATACACTATATTGCCAGAAGTATTCACTCACCTATCCAAATAATTGAATTCTCGTGTTCCAAACACCTCTATGGCCACAGGTGTAGAAATTCAAGTACCTAGCCATGCAGACTGCTTCGACAAACATTTGTGAAAGAATGGGTCACTCTCAGGAGCTCAGTGAATTCCAAGGGTGCCAAATGTGCAACAAGTCCAGTCGTGAAATTTCCTCACTACTAAATATTTCTCAGTCAACTGTCAGTGGTATAATGACAAAGTGGAAGCGATTGAGAAAGACAGCAAGTCAGCCAAGAAGTGGTAGGGCCACATAAATTGACACAATTGGCACGTAGTGCGCAGAGGTCGCCAGCTTTGAGCAGAGTCAATCGCTACAGACCTCCAAACTTCATGAGGCCTTCAGATTAGCTCAAGAACAGTGCATTGAGAGCTTTATGGAATGGGTTTCCATGGCCGAGCAGCTGCATCCAAGCCATACAAAGCATCGGATGCAGTGGTGTAAAGCACGCCGCTACTGGACTCTCCAGTGGAGACATGTTCTCTGGAGCGAAGAATCACACTTCTGGCAATCTGATGGACAAGTCTGCGTTTGGCAGTGAGAGAGCGGTACTTGTCTGACTGCATTGTGCAAAGTGTAAAGTTTTGTTGGGGGGGGATTATGGTGTGGGGTTGTTTTTTCAGAAGCTGGGCTTGGCCCCTTACTTCCAGTGAAAGGAAGTGAATGCTTTAGCATACCAAGAGACTTTGGACAATTTTATAGTCCCAAATTTGTGGGAACAGTTTGGGAACGGTCCTTTCCTGTTCCAACATGACCAACAAGCAAGGTCCATAAAGACATGAATGAGTGACTTTGGTGTGGAAGAACTTAAATGGCCTGCACAGAGTCCTGACCTCAACCCGAGAGAACACCTTTGGGATGAATTAGTGCGGAGAGTGCGAGCCAGGCCTTTTCATCCAACAGCAGTGTCTGACCCCGCAAATGCACTTCAGGAAGAATGATCAAAGATTCCCATAGACACACAAGCTCGCCCAGAAGAGTTCAAGCTGTTATAGCTGCAAAGGGTGGACCAACAATATATTAAAGGCTATGGATTAAGAATGGGGTGTCAAGTTCATATGCGTGTGAAACCAGATGAGCGAATAGTTTTGGCAATGTATTGTATATTCTTTGTATGGTCATTTGCACTAATTACTCCCATGTCACACTGTCTACAGCAATATAAATTTTAAATAACTGAAAGTCATCAGAATCTAAAAATATCCAATGGAGAATCTCCCCCTGACTTGACCCGAGTTAAGCATTGTTCACTTGACACAATTTTCAGCCTAATAATCCGGTCGCCAATGAGTTTTACAAGTCATGATTAGCAGTAAGGTGTTACTAAGTGTGAAATATTCAAAACCCCATGAGTCGGAGACACCAATCTCATGTCCACCATGATGGAACTTTGATCTAGTTCGTGACCACTCCAGTCACCCCAGCTAATTAGCCTGCATTTACAGTGTAGGTCTTGATGTCCAATTCCAATTTGATGCCCATGTTTTTTTGAAGGATCTGCTTACTTTGTCTCTCAAAGGTGACCCATATCCAAAATTTGCACTTACTCTGGATCACACATGGTGAGACAACCGTCAGGGTGTGTCTAGATACTGACCCAGAAATGGTTTGTTGGCCAAAGCAGAATTTGAGAAACAGAAGTTGGCCAATGGCTTAAAAGGCAGGAAACCTTGAGTGCATGACTGTGAGCCCTTGTCCTCCAGTGCACGCGTCGCAAGAGAGTCGTGATCATGGATAGTGTTCTTGTGCATCTACATCATTTGAGAATTAAACCGTGAAGCCTGATTTTACACTTCATTCTCTGTGTCATTTCTCACGTGTGTCAGAATAAAAAATAAAACTCACTTGATACATGAATACTGAATGTTGTTGTCCGCTTCATCTGAATTTTTATACGGTATTTTTATTTCAATTATCTTGGTGCCAGAAAAAAGTTCAAGTTTTCTCGAACTGTTTTTCATCTGCAGTGTTATTTGGATTCCACTCTGTTGTTTATGTAAAATCTCAGGAGACACAGTTGTGATATTTCTTAAGTAAAACCAGGAGACTTTTTGAAGGTATCATTTGGTTCGTTTGTAATTTGCACATGCTTCTCAGTTTTTATGTAAAGAAAAAAAAAAAATAATAGTGGTGTAGTATCAGGCCACACACGCAAACCTTCACTCCCACACCAACGCACCCCAACCTCTCCTCCTCTTCCTTTTCCTCCTCCACATTTGATTCTTCACTGTGTGTTCTGAACATGCCAACAAATCCTAATTGCACCCCGCACTCTTTTTTTCCCACCAATACTGCGCGCTCCGTGCCACCAAATTCCTTGTGTGCTAATTAGGCACATAAACCACGAAGGATACACTCCTGACAGGTGCTGCTGGCCTGCTGGGGTCACACACACGTAGACAAGACACACACACGACAAAAGACAGAGAGAGGGAGAGACTGAGAGAGACACTCATGCTCACAGCATTAAAAATAAATGGAGAGAGGAGAATAACGAGAGAGGCAAGACGTGTTAATTTCTAGCTTCCATCTGTTATTACATAAGCACTGCCAACAACGACACATCTCTGGAAGAATGGTAAAAGGGAACGAGAGAGGAGGAGAGGAAGATGGAGAGCTGAAAAAGCAAAACAAAAGCCATAACTGATGTCCTCCTGCATGCAAGAAGAATTCCTCAGGGAGGACAGTGGAGTAGAAATCAGATTGATTGAGCAAATGCAAACTTTGAGATTCATTTGCAGGGTTTTGCTTCCAAAACACATAACCTGGTGTTCTTTCCTAGAAATGTGGATTTAAAAAAAAAAAAAAAACTCTGCCATCTGAAATGTTTGTTTCATAAGTTATGGCCTCCAGAGAGCTGGTATCAAACAGAGTTTTTACTTCTTCTTGCCTGGAATTTACTTTGTACAACTGAATTAAAGGCCGAAGCAAAACTCTTAATCTTAATTCTTGCAAGATTTCCTTGAAATGCATAAAATATTAATCTGGCCACATCCGTAAACTAAAACACTACTGTCCAGGCAAAAAAAAAGAAATATGATTGAGTCCTCAATTAGCTGATTTTTAACCTGCTTAAACGTAGCATGACTGGAAACAGCGTAATCAATACACAACATGACAGCCTATTTGAAATGAATATTTAGTCAATATGTATATGTTATGCTTCTTTCTGTTTTATAAAACTGTATATACCTGATAAATATCTAGCACAGAAACCTTTTGCATGGTTTCTGTGTTTCTGTTTCTGCTGTATTAGAGAAGCTAAAACGCTCTCTGCAGTTTATACAAAGTTAATATTGTAAAATCTGTCATCTACACAGTGATCTACTTCAGCTGTGACTTTTTGTGACCTTTTTTTTTTTCTTCAAGCTCACCGTTTTACGGGTAAAAAACTACCCTGTTAAAACAATCGAGTGACAGTAAAGATGTGCGGCTTTGTCATCTAAGAAAAACATTTCCTTTTCAGAGGAACAATGGGATTAGCCGAAAACAAAGAGCTCTGAGGAGTGACGAGCACCTCGAAGGGCTCGCCAGGTCGCCTCTGCCTCTTTGGTTACGGGATCTTTTCCGCCGATGTGGCACTGAGGCCTGAGACGTGTTGATGTCCCGAGGTGGCGTTTGTTTCCCGTCAACGAGGGTGAAGCAATTCCGCAGACGAGAACCCTGTCTTTGTTTTTCTGGATGGACAGACACCAGGAGAAGCTGCGAATGTCTCGCATGTTTACAGGGACAGTGCAGATTCTTTCCCAGGGTGGAGGGACAGCACTGTCAAGATTCCCTCTGCCAGAATATACACAAGTCCACCATAGATCTTTGGAGTATTTCAACACTCCTATGGTGATATATTTTGAACTGGAGGAAAGCTAAACAGCACAAAAGGCTGTAGCTGTTCTGTCTCCAGTCTGTAGTGTGGGAAAGCACATTATAATTGTTTGTTCAATTATTTTTCTTGGACACTGCACCTGCACTTCACCAAGTGAACTCCTGGGACTGAAGTGCAATTAAGCCCTGCAGAGCAGAGCTGACGCCTGTTTAAACAGCGGAGAGGGAGTCAGATAAATACCTTTTTAGTGCGCAAGGTAACAAGCAAAGGGTGACAGTGAGAAGGCTCGCAGGGAGCAATTTCCTATTTATTTGTCTTTTGATTTGACCTCTCTCTTGACAAGAATCCGGGGCTTATTAACGTATCTGTCCTGAGCTCTAATCGAGGCCTATTACAAAAGTTCAGCAGACTGGAAGTGCCAGATGTGGGCGAAAGAAAAAAAAAAAGGGGAGGCAGCTACTTGTGCTGACCACTGTTGATGCCCTTTGAAATGTTTTGCGAGGTATGAAATCTCATGGATAACTACCTAAGATGTTTGCAGAAATGGTAAGTTGTGTTCTCTGACCTCCACTGACTGCTTTAATGAGAAGTATTTTTTTGCAAAGTGAAGAGCAGAGGTGTGAAGCGGTTTTATTTGTGTGAGGAAAAGAAATTACACTTTTTAAATCCTCCAACACTTAACAAAAATGTGGAGTGCCTCAACTTAACTATGACTGTATGTTGCTTTAATCAGCTGAACTTTAATAAATCCCTTGAAACCTTTGCCCTACATGGATGCTGGTCAGGAGACAAACAGCACCTTTCCTCCCACATTTCTAAATCTGTTCTGGTAACTGGATCTGTTTTATCACCAGGCAACATTAAAGGTCCAGTGTGGAAGAATTAAACACATATAATGGTTAGACTGCATATAACAAAATGGAGGATTCCTTCAAGCATCGGTGAAATAAATGGCTCTTCACAAACCAGGGACCCTGGTTAATTCTTTCAGGCAGCCACAGAAACATGGTAGCACAAGATGATAGCCTCAGTAAAGCAAGGCCCTGCTTTAAAATACATAATATTAAAGGCTTATTCTAAGGCTGAATATATATATATATATATATATATATATATATAACTTTTATTTTAAAGTGACTGTAATGATATTGTGATATACTGTTCAGATCCAGATAGGTGGAATGTAACCATTTAGAGTGATCTTCCTTATTGCGTCAAACTGTGTTGAGGTTTAGTTTTGCTATATTGGCAACAGTGTAAGTTAAAGAATTTACTTCTTTTGAAAAACTTTTAATTATGCCTTTTTTCTATTGTATTGCATCACATGTGGTACATTGCTGCCATCTAGTGTAAGTCAGCAGGGCCTCTGTGTTCGATAAAACAAACAATACATTAGGTGTGCCTCATCAGACTAATTTTAAAGGATGCCAAAAAACTAGTTCATGCTTTTGTTGCATAAAGACTAGATTATTGTAACTCATTACTATGTGGATGTTCCAATAAGTCTGTTAAAACACTCCAGTTAATTCAATTTGCTCATACAAACAACTTGGACTGGAAACAGAAATGTCTTAAGAGGACAGAAAAGAAAAATTGCCTGACTGAAATGGCAGTCTATCTTACACTAACTAACTTGACAGCAGTGGTTGTAAACACAAATCAGTGCACGTTTTCTATTTAAAAAAGGTTAAAATCTTAAATAGATTTAAATGGAAATCTAATGATTTGCTGCACGTGTGTTGCCTTTAAGGTGGTGCTATGAACAAATTTACAAGAGGATGCAGTTATTACTAATTTTGACCTTTTGCTTTAAACCAAACCCGTTGCCTGCCAGATGTCAACACTCTTACAAGGACATTCTCTTGCACTGATGTCCTTGTGTGTCTTAGAGAATGACCGCTCATTTCTCGGCACACAGATGCTTTACACAGACTCCTCCTTGAGTCACACAGCTATCATCCCAGCCATGCATACCTCCCGCCGTATGATTTCTATGCTCGCCAACCTCCATGCATTATTCACAGATACATTAAATTACCAGGGTCAAGAGTGAGAGTTGCATGTTAAAGGAGTAGAATCAGCAAGGTGCCGCCACAACAGCTGAAATTGTCTGTCACAGAGTTCTAACTTTTTTTCCCATAGTTCCCCGGCAGTGCAGCTGCCTAAATGATAGGGATTAAGTTAACTCCCTGCTTAGAGGAAGAGCAGGCCCTGGATTAAGGCACTGGGCATGGACACAGAGTGCATTCAAGCAAGAGCCACAGCTTTTAAAGAAGAGACGTGGAGGAGAGAGGAAGCAGCGTTGCACAGCCCTCACAGGGACCTGACGCCCGAGTCACTTGAACGAATACATTGACAAGCACGACGCTGCAGCCACAACATGGGAAAGTGTGTCGAAGCAAAATGGGCGAACGCTGGCGGACACGCCAACAATCTCTTTTTTATTCCATGTCCCACTTTTAGTCCCAACCATCCATCTTCTTCTGTCATAACCTTAAATAACCCTCTCACTGAGGAATGGAAAAAAATTCAAATCTCTTTTAGAGAATTATAATAATGAAACCAATGCAAACAAAAATCTCTATATACTGTAAATATTATCAAAACCAATAGCTATTTAACTGCTCCACTGTCAGTATGCCACAGTAATCTCTTAGTTGTCATTTATGATCATCATCAGATGCCTTTAAATGCACCACAGCATCCCATCTTGTATGTTGCTTTTATGAGTGTTACCTGCATTGCATCCTTGCAGGAAATGATGAAATATTGTTTATACCTTTTTCCAAATGTGAACATTTTCTTCACTGCTTTTCTCTCCAATTGGTTCCCCTCACCCAGTCATATTCTGAGGTGAGCTCCTTGCAGGAAAGAGAGAGAGAGAGAGAGAAAAAAAAAACAACTGGGAAAAAGCAGAGATAAGAACAGGTGGTCAAACAGTGTGAGAAAAGCGCGGAAGGAAAAAAAAACGACAGACACCTGCTCATGAAACCCAACCTGGCTCCTCCATCACATTCCAGCAGAGTTCAGCTGCGTGAGCTGCTCAGACAGGATACACTCTACTATGCTGAATTCTACTGCTCACTGGGGCTGCAACTAACAATTATATTCATACTTAGTTAAACTGTTGATTATTTTCACAATTAATCAAGAACTGGTTTGGTCCACAAAATGTCAGAAAATGCAGAGAAATGTTAATCAGTGTTTCCCGAACCTAGAAATGATAACAATGTTAATGAAAACAATGCAATGATTTGATTACCAAATATTTGACAGTTTAATTAACATCCGATTAATAATTGATCTGTTGCAGCCCTTCTGCTGACAGGGTGAGGGTATTTGTTTTTATATGACTGATCTGTAAACAGAGGGAGATCGGCACAACTGTTGTTTTATTAGTCACTAGTTTTCAGGTCTAAAGGCTTTTTCAACTCAAACCTTTTTCAATTCAAAACATTTCACACCTGCATTGTTTCCGGCATTTCCACAGCCACCAGCTGTCAGTGAAACTGCATAAATTCATATGTAGGTGACATAGTTTGTTATGTATGTAACAATGTACTGTAAACAAAATAGTGTCATTTCTGGTTGTTTAGCACAGCTATAATCTATTTATTTTGGTGTCACACACCCAAAAAGAGGTGGCATGTTTTTAAAAAGAGCTGGACCTGGACATTGATGATTTTCCTCTGCTTTTCCTTTGTTGTCTTTGCTGCAGGGAGAGACAGAGCAGGCCTCGCTCACGTCACCTGTGTGATATGAGCGCGACCATGACACCGCAGCAAACCAGCGATGACGGATTTTGCCGACTGCAGTCAAGCCCAGAGGTGCATAACTGCAATTGCACGGACAGGTGACACATATGCGGAAACCAGATGATGATCGGGGAGACAACTTAGATCACGTGAACCCCCCCCGTGACTAAAGACTGAAGTTGTTTTTTGATACCAAAATAATCCGGGTAGTTTTGATTGATTGATTGATTGATTGATACTTTATTAATCCCAAGCTGGGAAATTGAAATATCACATCCATATACCACATACACATTTTCTAATTTAGCATTTCTCATTTCAAAACTCAACCATGACAATTTAATGAATTTTCACTGTTGTAACATGCAAAGCTTTGCAAAGTCTGACTTAGACATTTGTAAGCACTTAAATTAAGCAAATTGGCATTGTCAGCTGAATGGAGTTTGTCTTTGTGAGATGTGGTTTGAATTTATCAGTTTTATTATTGTGTTATAGATGATATCTTACATAGGCTGTTTGCCTTCTTCTAGTTACTAGAAAGTATTCTTCTCGTTGTTATTGTTGGCTATCAAAAATGATAGTGTAAAAACATTATGGCTTACATAGAATTTACATCAGGCTTTATATTCTATTTACAAATATAACTCAGCTCCTCACAGATGTATGATTTGGACACCAGATGGAATTTGTACAGAAATAAAATATTATTTCTACAATAGTTTAACAAAAACATCCTTTACGTACGTCAACTAAACCAATGCAATCAACTCTATAATTAAAAGTTATTCACAGCAGATAATTTTGAACATGAAAAATTAGAACTAACACAGGTCTGTCCAGGTCAAATGAACCTGGTTAACATTCTTAACTCTTCCCACAAATAATCATAACATGAAGAATGTGTTGAAATTACTTAGTAAGTCTCTGTCAATATTAAATGAAGCATACCTAATTATATTACAATTATATCTTCTTTGTATTTATTGTTACATTTTTGGAGTTAATTTAATTTATTTATCTTTTTGCATTTATAATTATCCAAGCTCCACCGAACCCATTCTCACGTTGCTGTAAAAAAAAAAACTGCCTCTAGTACGCAAAGACTTCTGGGATAGCCTCCGCTGTGACAGATACACAAAAGTAGCCTTCAAAAACAGGCAAATGTTGGCTGCAATCGTCGACCACATGAGAAGGAGCCGACGATTCGCATGGCAACTGGGACAGCCCATTTTGACAACATCCGAATGATGAATCCACACGGGAGGATCCAGAGCCTCAACTGAGACACAGCATCAGAATGGGGCTCGACATGCTAAGAACTAGGTGCAAACTAACAAGCTGAAAAGGGGGTGTATCGTCACCTAGTGGAGCAGAGGCAGACACACTTCACTTAATAAATTAATTACCAACTAGTGCTTGTATACCGGGACAAGGATAGTAGTCTAATGTAATTGTGCATGGAAAAGTTCTGACTGATATACAAATTATGGCCAAAAATATGTGGACGTCTCTGCATCCATTTGTCGAGACTTCTGGACATTTACAGCTGCAAAATAAATTGACACGCAAGTTTGTGTTTATGGGTGTCTGCACCTTTGGCCATGTTTTACTTGGCAGTGATTAGGAATTGAACTGTGAGATGGAGTCAGACAACGTAGAAACAGAGGGTGTGGCCTCGGTGTTCATTTTTATTACTTAATTTTGTAATATTGATAAAGAATTCAATGTAACTTGACCGCAAGGCTGTGGTTTCAAGTATTACAATCTTAGTATTTACTTTTTACAAAGTGCAGAGAACATCTTTGTCGTCTGTGGCACAATTAGCAATCTAATTTCTCTGCAGACAGTCAAAGCAAAATATATACTGTACATTCTTGTATGCGGATCATTAGCTGGAAACAAAGTGCTGTTCCCTGGCTGTTTCAAAGCGCAGCGGCTTGTTTTGTGCTGTCGAATCCCCCAGTTGTTTATTAGTCGGGGCGCCCTCAATGGGTAGAGCCGAATCCCAAACCGTTGCCCCAGCTTCATGTCTCAGACACATCTAAGCTGGCGAAGCTTGTGATAGCCCTCGTCTCGTCTGGATCGAGTGAAAGGCCCACAAGCCAAAGAACAAGATGCGGCTCAGTTTGAGCCCAGGGGAAGCGAGATCCCATCCTATTTGTCAGAGCTTCCCATCGTCACTTTTCATCGACGGGTGGGCGGGAAGGTGATTGGGCTCTCTAATGTACTCGCTGTCTTCTTTCCCACATGAGTGTTTTCTGTTTGGCTGCTGTCACTGAGAAAAGACACATAAGTACTTGTCCTGTGTCTTTTCTCTTCCACGGAACACTTTCTCCCTGAAACACACACCCAGATGGAGCGATGTGCTCTCCAGAGCTGAGAATTCTCCCCTCTTTGTCTTTATCTGCTGCTAAATGTTGACAGACCAGTGAACCTTGATGCTGGACTGTGACAGGCTTAGCTGTTTGTAAAGTGTTGGGGTAAGAAAAGAGCAAAAAACAAAGGGGCCTCTGGTGTGGTGGTTAGCCATCACGGCTGCTCAACTTGCAGTGAAAGGACCTCTAACAGCATCCCAGCTCTGCCACGTAGGTGAGTGCTCGGCTGCGCTCGGGTCAACCAGCTCGCAGACCATTAGGGAAATGGCTGAAGGGTTCTCGTGTTTCAAAGCCGGCTGCACTGTTCAAATTAATGAGGGGATTGTCAGCTTATCAGAGTTGATGGGTGTGACGAGCGAGGACCCAGTACAAATACTGACAACAAAAACGCTCAGGACGAAATTTACCTCAGTGAAAAGTGTGTTGTCTTTGGCCTAGTTTAACTTAAGCTTAAAGTTAACCACATCTGATCAGTTGATTTCCTTTTGAAGCTCTTATTAATATAAGGGAGTATGGAGAATAAAACTACTGTAAAGCTTCAAAAAACATCAAGCTCCCATAACTGGCCACCAGACTTTAAAACAGTATCTATTTTTAGAAGACTTTTATGATAATGATTAATGAAGTTTCTTTGTGGACTGAGCATTTTGATGCTTAAGCAATGTTTTTATAGCACCTACTGTAGATATGTACTGTATATATACAGTGCTTAACAAATGTATTAGAGCACCTGTCATAAAAGCAAGAAATCATTAGTATTTTAGAAATCGTTCCCCATTTACCCAAATATGAGCCGGCTCACTGGGCTTCTCTGAGAAGTCGGAAATTAAAGAAGCTTAACATTTAGCCACTAAAACAATGACAATTCAACATAAAATACATGTAAGAGACTTTGAATTTCATGATTATTTTTTTTCCCACCAGCTGCAGTTCAGTTTGCTGGAAATGTCACAGACCCTCACCTCCTCATGTGTGATATGACTTCCTCCCCCAACTTCCTGCAGGAACTGCATTTGGTGAGCAGTGTTTCCCCTGTCAAGCAGATGCATGTCACGTCTGAGTGGCCCGCCAACGTGACACTTCATGAAGACACAAAGACATAAAGGTGAGGACAGACAATGAGGTGCAGTGCGCACAAGGTCTCAACACATGGGGAACCTCATCTTCCGTTGAGGAAGTCGGCTTGACACATGAGGAGAAACAATGGAGACCCTGTCGGGAGAATGTAGCTAAGCAAATTAAATCCAAGTCACCGGGGTTAGTTTGAATGAAGATGAAAATGTGTCACACACCTTTGTATTGTGACTCTGCAGCACTAAAACTAGCCTGCAGGGAGTGAAGAGAGAAAATTGGATTTCTGCAGCCAGTGTTTCACTGAAGGAAAAATGAGATGTGACCAGAGTGTCCATCCCAAGAGTAAAACATTGCATGTCTGACCTTTTGGTTAAATGTACATGGATGTCTCAGGTGGAAAAGTTCTCCTGAAATAACAAAACTAAAAAAAAAAAATTGACATTTGTAACTGGATTTCAAGCAGCATCTCTGATAACACTTTCTTCAAGAGGAAGGCGGACAACCCAAATCTCTCACCTCACATCCTTGAGGCTTGGTCGAGTAGGGAAAGAGAACTCCCTGAGGTAGATATATATACGCTGTGTCTACAAAGAACAATGACACAGTCCATATCTCAGTTGTAAGAGGAAGGTCCAAGGTGCCCTTGTTTTTCAATAGTCGGTGCCATGATTAGTCCTGTAGATTGAACACTAGTTCACTCATTGAGAGCTAATTCTAAGCATCAACAGGACATTTTAATGGTTCAATTCCCACCACCGTCCCAACCTTTCAATCATTTAACTCCTGCATGTTTAAGGAGCTTTATCGAGCCCAGGGTTTAGGGATTCTGGGGCTTTTAGTTCCGCACACCTGAAAGCATGTGGATATGGCAAAAAAATCTAGCCAAGACTTCACATTAGATCTTGGCTTGTGGCACAACAACCAATGCTTCTTCATCCACCAGAAGAATGGTGTCATTTTCCACCACAACAGAGCCAGAGGACACTGCCCACATCAAGCTAAATGTTTTCTGTGTAGCAAGTCTGGAAGCCGAGTCCAACCACAACATTTCCTTCATTGGGCCAACTGTAACTTCTCACTGGAGCTTCATTTTACATGGACATCTCCTGAAAGCTGAATTGCTGAGGCAGTTCCTTGCGTTCAGAACCCCCGAGTCTGCAGTACTCTCTGATCAAGCTATGAACTTCAGCGGTGCAGAAAGAGAGCTGAATACATTTGCAGCATTGGAGCCACACTGACAGAGATTCGGTGTTGCCAGCTATAGATCCTTCAAGATGTCCCATGCACCAGACACCCTCCCAAGGAGATGAGGCATCATTGTCATTTGATGGACCTCTTCTTGGCACAGTTCCTGTGAAGATACTTGTCATCTTTTCAGAATTGCCAGAAGTGATGGCAGCCCACTGGTGAGCTCCTCCAGGGCAATGTCCATGGGTTGCTATAGTAATCAGTGGCAAATGAAGATTATGCATTTGTAAAGACGTAACTGCATTTGCAGTTTCTCTGCTGCTGCTTCTTTTTCTTCACATTTCCTATGTTTTTCATTCTGCCCTTTGCATAATATGCAGAACACTGAAATGGACTTAAAAATACAAATTCTGCTTTCACTATGCAAAAATTGATGCGTAATTATTTTCTTGCTCACTTATTGAAAAAAAAAATGCTCTTAATCAGGTAAAAATCATTTAGATTAGTTTCAGACCTTGATTAACATCAGTGAAAACATCACTCACAGTAGGAAATGTTTAGTCATGTGCCGGTTTTTAGGTCCATCTGATTAGAGACAGTTAAATGCAGGGTTAAATGTTCAGTAATGACCCCTCACACTGTTTGATCTAAACTCAGCTCTCGTGCTCTCACAGTTGGAAAAAACATCCAGGTCTTTAGATGGCTTTCACACCGCTGATTAAACTAAAGCTGAGCTCATTGCTTCTCCTCCACATCCTAAAAGAAACTGTTTTCTTCACACATTTCCAGGCCAGTCCACTGACTTCCACTCCCCCTCTCTCTTTCTCTCCTGTTTCCCTCTCTGTCTCAGGGAATTCACTTCACTTTAATTGTTTGACAGTCTTTTCCTGCCTTTATGACACGGCCGCCAAAGGTGCCGAGGATTTTTCCTTTTTTGAGGCATTAATAACATTCCGCTCGACTGATTCCCTAGGGCACAACCTCATTATGGCTTATGGGCAGAAAAAATAAACTGTCTGTACCGCCTGGCAGCTTTTTCCCCCCTACTTTTTATCAGAGAAATGAGGAACTGGTGTAAAGAGGCTGCTCATAAAACAACCTTCTTGTTACTAACTGAAACACATGTCCATGATTGTATCTGTTTCCTTGACAGGAAGTGAGTGGCTGTTGAGTGACGGCTGCTGTTGACTGCAGCCTGCACTGGGTGGCAGCACTGTGGGTGAGATTACAAAGGAGACGTCTGATTTCACTTAGTGAACCAGTATATTTAAAGTAAGCATAATTCAAAGGGAAATCCTTTATTTTTGTTGCATTACCTCCTTCGCATATTCAGCCTTTATCAGCATTACAATAACTAAGACAAGCAGTCTTCTTAACCACAGTTAATTAATAATTTGTACATCAATTATATAGAAGTCTTAGACTACCATCAGATCTGTTGTTACAGCAATGCTATAATGACCATACATCATAATTATTCCTCAATCACTTTACTGGAACACATCCAGAAAATATGGGAAACATTTAAGCAATTTTAAAATAACACATTTATCTTTTATCTCTGACTTCAACTACCTTGAATTTGTTGCAATACTTTGTATATTACTTTGTAATGATGACTATTGTTGAAAAATCAAAAGGAATAATTAGTTGGTGTTGTTTTGTAAAACAATAGCGTTTCATACAGCTGAACTACTATTTTAAAATTCAAGGATGAACTTGGCTCATTGGAGTTCTCTCAAGTCAAATTAATGCATTCAACAGCATCAATTCGTCTCACAAATGTACTTTCATCTCTCACCGTTGCTTCAAACTGGAAGCCGGCCAGTCCTCAACAGTTGGACCCAGGGTCAAGTGAATAAGTCCTCACTGACAGAGAGAAGAAGCAGAAAGGCCAAACGTGTGGTGGACTGACAACTGCTGTGTATTTTACAAGTGAAATATCTCGTTTTAAAATCTGGGACTTGTAGAGAGCCCACTCACATCTCTTGATCTCTGTGACCTTCTGGCTATAAACCACTGTCCCTTAAACAACTGCAACAAGTTTAAAAAAAGCACTAAGATTTTTTTTTTCCTTTTGGTTTTCAAAAGATGATGTTTCAGAGGTCAAATTTAAAATGTTAATGACTTATTTTATTCACTCACTCATCTTCTAACGCTTTAGCCTCCACATGAGGGTCGCGAGTGGGCGCCGGTGCCAATCCCAGCTGACATCGGGTGAAAGGTAAGCTAAACCCTGAACATGTCTTTTTTTTTTTTTAATATTATTTAAATTTTACTGAGTGAAATGCTTAGAGTTGTGGTCAGTTCTATGCAGTTCAGTGAATCACACACAATGAGTGTGCAGCAGATGAAACAAAACTTTTGTCGTGTCATTATTCGAACATGAATTATGGCAAGCCATTTCTGGTTTTGTTAGTCCATATTTGGACTGGAGTAAATTGATGTTTGTCAGTCGGGCTTAATAAAATCTGCCAATTTCAAACTAAAAACAAATGCTGGCCTCACTAAAAGCTCCACATGTTTTACAAAGAGATGCAATTCAGCTCAGAGCACAATCATGCTATAAATTCACTATAAATAGTTAGATAATCATGTCAAAATATTATTGGGAAAATAATATTTTTTTGGTACTCAACCCGTCATTATAATCTGCAAATAAAAGTTACACATGATAGCTGTTCAAAATCAGTAAAATGTTCCTCAACATAGAAAATACAGTATTAATCCATCAGTAAATCTCTAATATGTGAAAATTAAGATTTTTTTCAAATTCTTTCTTTTTTTAAATCCATGTTTACATGTGGCAACACTGAGAAAATGACTTGATTCTCCACAAACCCTCTCTCCTCCTCTTGTGTGACAGCATCAGCCACAGTTTGTCACTGCCTGAATGCACACAGTGATTGAATATTCAACATAAAGAAGATTTGTCATATATATATATATATATATATATATATATATATATATGACATATGCTACATGAGTCCTGTACAGTCTGTCTTTTGCTGTCAGGTCTCTTTATACTGTTTTATTTGTCAGTGCCTTTGCTTTTTCCTCACAGAGACAAATTCCTCTCAACTTAATGTACATTCTGTTTCTAAAAGCTTTTCTTGCACTCAATTTATATTTATTGACTTAAATTAAGGCTTTGGTTTGTTAGAGAGGAGTTAAGCATCAATGGACTTCAATCAACTGGCATGAATTTCAGGGAAGATCCAGGCAAGGTCTGCATCAAATCCCACTTATGTGCCTCCCACACGGATTTTAACATTACTGTTACTGAGTGAAGGGTTGTAATTAAAGGCAGGTTCATGTCAGTGAATGTGGGTTATTTAGCGCAAAAGATAATTTCGGCTGATGCTTTACATAATCCTTAAAATATTCGAGCTCGTGAGGAAATATATAAATGAACGGGGAGGCTAATGGACATGTTGATGGCGTTTTGGTAAACCAAATAAGAATTGATTCTTGGTTGTGAGAACATTTTCATTCCTCAAACCTCGCTCGTGCTTTACATGTGTAATGAACCTGCCCGAGGATTGATCAAACCAAAAATTAGAGGAGTAAATCTGCTTAAAAAGGCTGTTTCCCCCTCATCTGCCTGGGCTTTGTCCTGGCAGCAGGCTGGCCAGCACTTACTGAGGTGCTATATGTCTCTTAAATTACTAAATTGCCGTCTGGCCCCTGTGCTTTTCCCCCGCGATGGTTTGCGGGCATTAGTCGAAAGTTTTTCCCGCAAATATTTAATCCTTGCCATGACTGACAATGTTGTCAGACCTCTGGACGGGTTTTACGCCGTTATTACAAGCATTCCTCCGTCCTTGGCACTTTGGATTATTCAAGATTATGTTGTAATCCCTTTAATCCTCATTGCATTAAGATTTCAGTCAAAATACGGCAACAGTAAAGTAGCGCTCGGAAGCAATGAGGTCTTAAGCAGGCGTCGTGGTTGGGCAGCTGCCTTCATTTCCTTTTTCCTCTTTATTTATTCCCTCGTCTTTTTACATTGTCAATAAACTGAGCAACAGATTTGTATTTGTTTTTGGGAACAGACAATGATTTATTCCAGGCAGTGAAAGCCATCTCCAATCACTGCAGAGGAAAACACATATTTACCAGCTCGCAGAGTCAAGGCTAGGCAAAGGCAAACTGAGGGCGGGGTGTGTTCGCAAGAACGTGTGAGTTAGCTCCAGCCTGTTTTCATAGAACTTTTCCGATGAAGTATTTGTCTCCAGCGGTGCGTCCTATGGTTACTGTTCAACTGTTTCTCCCCCAACTGATGTTCTCCTGCTGCTCCATACGACCCTTATCTCTCCTCACTTGACTTCCCGCCGCGCCAGAAAGCTGCCAGCAGACCCTCCTCGTCTGCGTCATGAAATTTCATGAATAAAACACTTCAACTTCAACTTTTATAACCGTGGCTTGTTTTGCCATGTGTCTCCATCTGTGTATAAAGATGGAATCCACACAGTGCAGCTGCATGAGTTGTGACAGGATCCATGCAAATATGTCCAGTTTTGGAATGAGCTGAAGCCAATTTATTTACAAATCACAAAGCCTGTAGATCCTGCTTTAATAACCTAATGCAGAGTGAGGCCTAACCGGTCACTCCATTTCTGTCATGATTTGCCTATTTGGGAAACCTTTTTGTTACTTTTGAGCCTTTCTGTTTAAATCGTTTGATTTGTGTTTTATAGATTATTCTTTTCTTTGTGTGTCTGTGTGTACTTTGGATTTATTTGTGCGGATGGCTTAAGGTGCTCACATTCTATGATTTTTGCCCTGCTGTGTTTCAGTTACTTACTTCCCTTGTGTATTTAGTTTGGGCGTTTCTCTTTTTACCCATTTAGCCTTTGTCTTCTTGGATACCTGTGCCTTTCCTGACCCATCTCATGTACCAAACATGAGATGTTTTATATTTTGTCTTGCATTGGATATGAATCATCATCATCATCATCATCATCATCATCATCATCATCTCGTATATCGCAGCATTATAGTATTCTATTTTAGTATTTTAATAGCATTTCTGTAAATGTAAATGTTGCACATTGCGTGATATCACTGAGTTGACCATTCTAACTGCCAACAGTTTCTCAGTTTGTGGTGTATGTAGAGAAACTAGAAGGAGATATTTGGCATTTTAATTTTATTTTTAATCTGTTCTGACGTGTTTTCACCAGTGTGAAGGGTATGATCAAGTCTGAAAGGAGGTTTCTTAACAGCATCAATTTTAATTTGATCACTGATGCCCCACTGATCCTCACCAACTACAAAAAGAAACAAGTTTTGCCCCCTGGAGCTTTTTCTGTGTTTTTCCTTCCTTCTGCTTGATCTGGCAGATACTTGACAATTTTGTTGCCTTGTTTCGGGGGACAGAAATGCTTTGCGGGTACTTGGCGGTGCCATGGCTCCCAACTTCAAACCCTATAAGATCTTTACCGCGCCTTGAATCAAACTTCAAACCCTCAGTGAGTTGTTGAGGGAAGACGAGCAGGATGATCCTGAGTGGAGCAGATCTTGTTGGCGCTACAGGCAGCCATGTCTGCATGCGTGTCTTCATGTTGAATGCTGGTGAGCTTGCTTCACCACATTACTGCTCTGTTTAGCTGGAGGGTCGGCTGCATGTGTGGGAACAATCAGGATGCACGCAAAACCGAATCAGAGCAATACTGTCTCTTCAGGAATCGTAATTGCAGCCGAAATCATGTTGATTTATTTATTTTTTATCTAAAACCCGAGGTATGAATTTCTTACATTCCATAACATTTTTATTGAGAAGGATAAGGTCAGTGTTCTCATGTTTGGACTTTGAAAGAGGAACGTTTGTGTTCTACCTTCCACAATGAAGCTGTTTTAAAAAACTTTGAATTTTACAGTTTTAAACACATTTAAGCAAAGTTAGATCAAGAGAATATGATTGTTTCTGCTAAATATAGTATAAAGAACATTTCAGAATGCCCTGTGTTCTTCTGGAGGTAAAACTAACTTTCTACATCTCCTACAATTGTGTTTATCCATTTAAAGAAAGCTGTGACCTCATTAAACATGACATAATTTTTGGCCTCTTAAACGTTACATTAGGAAGAGAAATTAGCAAGAGAATCCCTTGAAAAACACAAATCTTCCAGTGCCTAACATTTGGTTGGATTTGTTGGCAGACATTGAATATACTAGTAAGTATGGTTATATGAGTGTATAATCACTTTAACACAAATAGCAGCTTTTCACAGGCTCAAAATAAGCATTTTATATGTACTTTAGGTAAGGGCCTTGATCTACTGAGGCTGCCATCTTGTGGTGCTATGTTTCTACAGCAGCCTGAACAGACAAACCAGCCAGAGATCAGATCCTGCAAAACAAATGCTGAAGAAGCACATGTTTTCTGGCATGTGAAGGCCACCGTAGTTCCCGGATTCACTTGGAAAAATGTGGAGTAAGCTCACTTGGCAGTCTCACCATTAGATCAATATTTCTTACACATTGTGTCACGATTATAGAATAATCGATTTTACTAGGGCAAGGACTGAGAATGGAGACTGAATAAAAAGAAATAACAAAGTCTTTTTAATGAAAACAAAACCAAAAATTGAACCAGTCCATAATTAACAAAAAGCGCTGAGTCTGGCCGGCTGGTGAGGCGGAGCTCAGGAAACAGGGGAGACTAGAAAAAGAGAAACAAAAACGATCATTAGGAGTAAGCCAAAAAATTAAAGACACTGACACTGAACGCTGAACGAGAAGACGCGCTGAGGAAATCCGGGTTTAAATAAGGCAGGCACTGATTGGGGATGAGGAACAGCTGTGCTGATTGAAGTCCCGCCTCACCTGTCACCCAGACTCCTAGAACAAAGCAGAGCAGCACTCCCAGGAAGTAACAAAAGGGGGCTTTAAAAATAAAACAGGAAATAAAAGTAACAAACACAGGAGCAACTCAGACCAGACATGACACATTGGACCTTTAAAAGTGATATTTTTCCTCAGAAGGAAACGATATGTAGTCTTTTTTGATGACAGTTCTCTCTTGGGCTCATGCACTATTCTTTTATGTGTGACTCAGGAGAACTCAGGGGAAAAGAAAGTATAGAATTATGTCAAGTTTACCTTTAGTGGGTATTGTCAGTCATTTCAATTATAACCTTTAATACTTATATTAGTGGATCAGAAATAGTTTGTATGTTTTGGTTGGTGGTTGCTATGTGACATATAGGCGTAGGTGTGTGAAACACTTTACTTAATACAATGCACAGCTGTTGTGGAACTGACACTGGCACTGCAGGGCGAAGACATTTTAGCCACCCACACTGAAGCCACTGGCTGTCTGGTAACTCTGAGGCCCTTTAGTTAATGCCCCAAAGTTTGATAAACTACCTCTTCTCTCTTGTGGCCTTTTGCCTTTGCATTTTCTGTGTCAGAATGTCTAACTGGCACTGACTGTGCTGTACTCGCACATGTGTCTGTGTATAATGTTTGGTGGGTGAAAGTAGGTTACAGTTTGCTTTTAGGACATGTATCTAACCCCTGACCCTGGCTTGGATCTTGCTCCCAAACCCCCTCAGCAGCAACAAATAGTCAAGGCCTCCCGGACTCAGCTACCGGTGTCAAAGTTCACAGGCAGCCCAGAGAAGCTTTCCCATAGTGGCACCACTCAAATAGCCGCGTGTTCTTCCCTCATCCTCTTTCAACCACCAGCCTACAGATGTTTATTTCTCCTGCTTGTCCCCAAACTCTCTTCTCATAACGACTGCCATCATCATCATCATCATCATCAGCATCATCATCTCTCTTATGTCACAGCAGATGAGCGGCCAAACTCCACCGCGAAAAGCTGAAAAAAAAAAAAAACGATGACCGTACATGTTGCCTTTGAAAGACCTGCATCGTGTTGGCAAAAATAACAGCGGTGGCTGCTGCATCACTGGGATGCACACTGAAAATGTCATTATGCTGCAGGGGTAAAGTGACGTGAAGACGATTATAGCTTGTCTGTTTGTGTGCAGTGGTAGTTTCCATCTAACCTCCATTTTGACCAGTCCTGCCAGGGAAACCACCACTGCAATTAAATCAGTTAGAGAGAGTTAATACAATTTGAATTTCATTTGTGTATTTTTCAAAAGTATTCATTTTGTATTTTAGGTATAAAATACTTGATAAGATGTATATTTTTGTATCACGACCTAGAATGGTCACTAACTCAGCTGCTGTTTACCATTAGGACTTTGATAATCACCTCTATAGTTACTGTGCCATTACTCTGGCACAGTGTATTTTTTTTACAAATATTATATACAGTATACTGTATGATAGGACAGCCAAAACCTTGGCAAATCCATTTGCAAATTTGATTTTCCTTGCTCATTCCTTCATGTAGGCAAGGCAAGGGAAGTTTATTTACTGTATATAGTACATTTCAACAAGGCATTTCAAAATACTTCACAATACAAAGAAAGAAAAATGCAGCAGCATTATATATATGAAAAGCACGCTAAAACACAATAAAACATTTAAACAGAGAATTAAAAAAGAAAGTGGATAAAAAGAAATTAAAAGAAACTAAAAGTTGCAGATTCCGCTTAGGTGCAGCAGCAGTGATTGTTTTATTTTAATTTAAAAGCAGTGGCAAACAGATAGGTTTCCAGGTTAGATTTAAAAGACTGAATTGATGTAGCAGATCTGCACTCTTCTGGGAGTTTTTTTTTTTTTTTTTTGGGGGGGGGGGGGGGGGAAAAATTTTTAATTTTTCAGGAATTTTTTTTTGAGTTTTTTTTTTTCTGTGTTTTTTTTTTTAATAGTATTTTACTTTTGATTT